>JASANF010000392.1:0-20174 GCA_030248245.1 Trissonchulus sp. WLG1_4
AAAATCAATGCTGTAGGATGTTAAGCATCTCGCTGCATCGAGCAATTTGACTTAAAAGTTACGCTTTGATCAGAGCTGAGCACATCAATTGTAAGAAGCGATAAACAGTGTTTTTCATGAGAATTTAAATACTGATACTGGAACATTGCGGTGCCGAGGCTGCAAAATGTTATCACTATTCACTGTTACAAACAGCATTTTTGTTCCTTCTAAAGAAGGACCCTTTTTTTCAGTTGTTGCTCCGATAACTAACTACCGCTAACTACTACAACTACTACTTGCTAACTAAATACTACTACTAAATACTACTACTAAATACTACTACGTTATGCCACTGCTTCTTTTCACAATCAACCACGAAACACCATATTTGCCACTATCTTCAACGCTATAGTCTGTCATTTTTTTCAATCTTTTAACTCGGTGTCACTTTTGTTGTCTATTAGGCGTCATGACGATACATACCACTTGCAATTCAGTGTAGTTTGTATGAATACAACGTATGGCCGAATCTAAATTTTTGTTAGCAGTTAGCAGTCTGTAACATACGACATGGCCTTGTGGACTCATTAGCTGAACATAAGTGTAATGTTTTTCCAATAGAAATTCCGCAAAGAAGTTTTTCAATTCCTGACGAGTCAAAGGCTGGTTCTCGACTGATGACTTCACATTAGCCCTCACAAACCTAACCTGTGACGTAGAAATAACCTGATTTGTGCTTGTGCTGAATTCCATTTTTGCTAAATTTGTCATAGTGAGGTAACCTTTTTTTTAATTTGCGTCGTCAGCTTGACTTTCTACTGTCGGTTTTTTATATGTAATGTATAACTTGGCAAATTTCGCACCATCTAGGCTATGTGCCAGAAAAATGATCCAGTCAGTTGTCGGTGTAGTCAGTGGCATCGCTACGGTTGCCGCTTTGTCCATTGTAGCAATAACGGATAGCTTTTGGGTTTGCGGCAGAATTCGTTGCAGTAAACCGACTCAACTTTTGTGTGTAGTGCCCAGGCTGTCACGCACAGTCAGCCAGAAAACACCAAATGTGTCTGTTTGTTAACTGTAAACTAGTTCCATTGTCGGTACCATTTTTAGTCACTAGATGCCTTTTATTGATTCAGACCTACAATCACACGACTGTCCACCCACCGGTCCTTGTAGTCTTAGTTTATCGACAAAGTCTTTCTCTATGGTATCATTTTGGGACGGCCGTTGCCTCAGATACTGAACAATACCTTCCATTGAACAACCTCTTGACCGTTTGGACAGGAGGTAGATGCAGTACTCACCACAAACATTTGTATTCAAGTTTTGCAGACAGTAAGGGTTAAATTTAATATTTCCGTCTACCTGTCAAATAAAGTCATCAAATACTGGATACGGCTTGTTGCCATAACTATCAAAGTACTCTATGTATTTGTCTATGTAGAAAGCAATCCAGTGCTGGCCAGGTTGGTGGGCTGGGTCAGTGTTGGCTATAAAGCAAGATGGTTTCGTGTGTATTTCTGGCATGGCGTCTGATGCAACAAGCAGCAGTTTCATGCAAACTTTTCTAGCAATTTTTTGCTGTCAAAAACATTACTTACACAAAGTTTGACCTTGCCGCGTAAAATTTTAAGATAATTGAAGCTATTTTAAAAACTAAATTAAATTACTGTAGTAAGTTAGTCGTTTGAAGTCGAAACTTTTACATTGTAGATAATATTACATAACTATCGTGACTTACACTTGCTATGCATAGCCAAGATACTTATTACTTGTCTGTCAAGTCGTCAGCATGCCTATTTCTCCGTAAGCCAGAAAGCAAAAAGTTTGCCCAGATGTTGCAAGAAAAATAATATACCGTTTCAACCTTTTAAATTTATTGTATTATTTCTTATTGACTTAATTTCTGAAATTTTATTTAAATACTAAAAAATTTTTATTAATCTATTTAAAATTAACAATACTAAACATTTCTCATATGTTTTAATGGCTAATTTTTTGTGTCCATTGTACTGGCTTTGGGTCATTTCCTTATAGACACAGACACCGACGTTCACGAATATCTAAATTGATTCTAACAGCCATAATTAGGCCTGTAGTTTATGTGTAGATGGAGTGGTTTGATTCCCTCTAGTTTATTTTTAGCTCTTCTATGTTCTACCGCACCGTCACCCCTTGGCGGCATGGCAAGGCAGCCAGCATTGAATTTGGATACCCACTTGTTTAGCGGCTTTGAGTTTTGAAGGGGTTGTTAACCCCTGTCCCATGAGGGGGTTTTCTTTGAAGTAAAGGCCTATTCACACAGGGCTCATTTTGCTGCATGGCGTACGCCATGGCGTACGCCATGGCGCATGAGAGGGCGCATGAGAGGGCGCATGAGCGGCGCATAAGAGGGCGCATGAGCGGGCGCATGAGCGGGCGCACACGCACACTTGCCTACTGCATTGTGTGCATTGTGTGCAATGTGCTTGTGTGCATTGTGTGAGCGGGTGCATTCTGTTTTTACACAGCCTGCTGCATTATTTCACACAATGCAGTAGGCAAGTGTGCGTGTGCGTCCGCTCATGCGCCCGCTCATGCGCCCTCTCATGCGCCTCTCATGCGCCCGCTCATGCGCCATGGCGTACGCCATGCAATGCGCCCGCTCATGCGCCCTCGTGTGAATAGGCCTTAATTGGCAATTGAGAAAGCTACTGGGCAGAGTATTATCAACAAAATCCTGTGACCAATGAAAGTCCATATTGCATACATGTGCCAAAAGATTTGTTTATGTTGGACTTGCACAAAAATTATCTATATCTAAAGTTGGGTATCAGGACTGCGGCCGGTAAACCAGTTGAAATGCTAGACGCCAAATAGTTTCAGTTGCCCTATAAACCTGCTTGGCAAAACGTTCATCGAAAGACTGGTGGTTAAATTAAGTGATAAGGAAATATACAATTCAGGTCCACTATACAGTTACAAGGCATACATAGAAACTCTCTTAAATTTTGGCTGGGACGCTAAGAATTCACACCTGCAGGCGGCCATGTTTCACAATGACATTGCCAATCAGTTCGAAACATTGTCCAATCAGGCCTTATACAATAGAGGCAAACCATTTATACATGGAAATTCAGTTGAACTCATGGAACCATTGCACTGCGACCTCTTCAAACAAGAACGCTATCTATTGAGTGACTGTGATGTGACCATTTATCGAAATTCAGACAAATTTTGTCTACTGTCTAATACTGAGCATCAATTTGAGATAAAGAAGTACGTCTGTCGAGTAGCTACAGTTATTTATCAGACACAAAAAGCCGAATATATTCAAATGCAAAATGGAGGGTCCGAATGGCAGCATGACACAGTGAAATTGAATCAAATTCAGCTAGATTTACAGGTTGCGTTTGAAAGGTGAGCACATTGAAGGTAAAATTCATTAAGTGTAACCTGTTAATTTACATAAATCGAAAGCTTATACAATACGTTTACTATACCGCTGAAATAGATGAACGCGGCATTTGTAAAGATAGAAAATACGCACCACACATAACTTAAACTGGAAACAGTTTTAAAATACCACAACTGTTAGAAATACATAATTTCTCGATTAAGGGGTAACTGCGTTTTTAGGTGTTTTTTTGTTCCTTCTAGAGAAGGAACTATTGTTTTGAAACCAACTCTGCGTAGTGTAAATATAGCAGCCACATGCTGTTATGCTGATATGATTAACACGTAAAGTCAGTATGGGAGCTGACTGCTCTTTCTTTTGATAACGGCGTTTTTCACCATTTAAAATGAAACAATTATAAACAACACTTTTTAGAGGGCTTAAATTGTAATTTTTATTGATTTTTGTTGATTAAAATTTTTGCTCATGCTAATGTTTAAGACAAAATACGTATGCAATTCACGTGACTGTCTAGACAATTGTCTGTTTTCAATTGTCTGTCAAACTTCCATTTTCATAAATAAATGTGGCAGAACCTCTAGTACTTCACTTAGCAAAAGGCAAAGTTATTGTAGGTTTATTATTGTTAAAAAATGTATACAATTATATTTTGAATATTTGACTGATTGAACTCTCATATCAGTCCTGCTTTTCTCCAGAGCAGTGACCATTAAACATCAATAGTAATTGCAGAAGCGTGGCCGAGTGGTCAAAGGCGCTACTATAAGAGGATTGTCTAATAATTGCATGGGTTCGACCCCCACAGTTGTGTTTTTTTCAAGTTGTTAGTTGTGTGCAAAATCTGTCTTGAACTAAAATTTTTGTCAATAAAGTACACTGAGTGCTGATTTCAAAAGTAGTTTCGACAAATTATTACATGTTCCTGGCCAAATTTTTTACAGTAACTGAGTATATTTATATAAGCGCTGATACTAAAGTAAGCAACTGTAGCACTACGCAAGGGCTTACCCAGGTGGGAAATTTTCGCGTTTTTGGGACAAAATATCGGGACAAGCCCACCCTAAAATGTCGAAAATTTCGGGACAAGCCCCCCCAAACCGAGACCCCGTGTACATGTATGTGTAGCAGGTTAATACTTTCTAGAATCCCAATGCGCATTGAAGGCGAAGCTGATTTTGGCGAAATTAAGGGTGAAAAATATGGATTTTGCACTCAACAAAGGAACCTTGCCCCTTTTGGGGCCTGCTTGTTTAGAAATTGAAATCACAACCGGTCTTTTGCATTAAGTAGAACAATATCTGACCTAAATGTGTGCCATGCACTGAAACCTAACCAATTTAGTTTCCAATGCAAGCGGTTAAAGAAAGGTCCTCCTGTCTAAAATATTAGGGTTTTTTACAAAAAGTTTGCCCCACAGCTCTGAATCATACGATAACATATTGTGGCTGAAAGTTGGTAAGGTTTTTGACATGTTTAAAATCTCCAGGCATCTCTCCCACTTTTTTTAATAACTAGTCAATTTACTGAGAAAATAGTTGAAACGCAAACGCCCCGAGAAGTTATAGTTGTAATTAAAGCCCTCTAAAATGTTCACAGGTTAAAATTCAAAAAAGTGAAAGACATGCCTGGGGATTTGAACCGTTACAGTACTGCGCCAAAAATTCTTACTCAGGCCTAATTATTATTCCGCCTGGCGAAATTAATGGAATCATAACGTTTTATGAAATACATGTAAGATGATTTTTCACGTATGCAACGCCGTATGTTTTCCATTGTGCTAGCTTATAGAAAAGAAGCAAGCGTGTTCCAACCGTGGGGAGCCTGAACGCGATGAACCAAGTACATGAGCTACGTTTTAACCGATACAAGCAAAATTTTATCAATTTCATACAGAAAACTAAACATTTGACAATATTTTGTTTTGAATAATTCAACTTTGCTAAACGTGCCCCCCCTATGCTGCAAAGTTTGTTTTGTCTGGCAGCAGTCTGATTTGCTGTTGGCATTTAGCCACAGCCCACAGCCAATCAGCGTCTAATCATTGTTAAATAACAAGAACGAAAATGATTAAAAATAGATACTCTCGGTGGGATTTCGTTGTTTAGTAGAAACGTAGGACTTATTAATAATAAACAACATTGGTCTTATTTTAAAGTAGAAATTGTTGAAATGTTAAAACAATGCCACTGTTGCAACGGTGCCTTAGTGAAATCTTGTCAAATCTTGTGAAATGTCTTGAAATGTGAGTGGCGCAGTGGTTAGTGTCAATGCCTGGTAAACGGATGTTAGGTGCGTAGATTCTCAGTCGGGCCTTTGCGATTCATTTTTTTCCATTTTGACCATTTCATTCACATATGCATACCAATCTAACTCTCTACGAAGGAATTTTACTCCTTTTAGGAGTCTACTTGTTTGAAATTTGAGTTCTGTGGGCGCAAAGTTTTCATATAAATCGGAGCTCGAAAACGTTAAGTACCACCACTTTGACAGCAGCGAAAATGGTTACATTCAGCATGTTGCGAATTTGCGCAGCCAGGCGTTTCAATTGCAATCTGCTTATGACAAAGGGTCGGCACAAAGGGTTTACGTCTTGATTTCAGGGGCGGGGGGTACCCCCCCCTCGAATCAAGACATGTCCCCCCTCAAATCCTGAAAGTGTCTTGATTTCAGGGGCCTGTTGCATAAAAGTTCTAACAGCCTAACAGTCTATCAGTCTAACAGTGTAACAGTCTAACAGTGTTAGACTGATAGTTTTATGCAACAAGGCCCAGGGGGGGGGGGGTACCCCCCCTCGTTTTAGCACACAGCCAGCATGAACTCTGTGGTGAGCTGGTAACGTACTGAAACGAGGGGGGGGTACCCCCCCTGAAATCAAGACACTTCCCGGATTTGAGGGGGGGTCCCCCCCCCCTGAAATCAAGACATGTCTTGATTCGAGGGGGGGTACCCCCCCCCCTGAAATCAAGGCGTAAAAGAGCTAGTTCGGCCGGAGCATCGTTTACAAGCTGGCCAATCTGATAGCTGGCTTGATTTTTTGAACTTTCGTGTCCCTATCGTGTGATGTCTGGCTTACAAATTGTGATTGGGTCAAAATATTGGTATGGCAGTAGGTATTTGACACCATTGAAATAGTTTCTCAGTGAACGTACAATTTCAAAAAGCTCCTTTTTGCAACCTATGAGCAAAACTGATTTGGCGGCACTACCACTTTAAACAATCTACAAGAATTGGAACGAATCAGGCCATATTCTGTACTGAAATTAGGTGAAAATCATAAAAAACCACATTTGTAGAATCCATCCTAAGTGTAGCTAGCAGTTCCACATTTAGTATAGCTCGATGTCAACTCATTTTGGGACTGTAACAGCAGTGTTAAGGATTGAATTTATTTTTGTCTGAATACCGGATTATCTCAGGGAAAATGGTAAAACCTATACCATATGTTTTCGTGTATAAAATCAAAGCTGCAACGATAACGATAACAGTTTTGTTTTGTTACATTTGAATTTTATTATAACCTCGACGACATAATGAAGTTTACTGTGTTTTTCGCTTTGGTTGTTGTGATGATTTCGGTGGTGAATTGCGTAAGGGACCACAAAGTTGAGCACGAACACAAAGAGGTCAGTATTTATAAACTTGCTTCGGGCTAGTTAGAAATTGCATATATGTTATATCAAGAGTACATAATAGCATGTACTATTATGTACTCTTGGTTATATTAAGAATTTAAACTCTTTTTGTAAACTGGATACAGCTAACTAACTAGCTAATAAATTATAGATTGCATTTTCATTTTCAGTAACTAAAAAACTACACAAAGAATATTTTCTGGTCAGAAACTGAGTGAAAAAATAAATACAGAACTGCAGAATTAAAAAAACTAAATGCAGCAGACTTAAAAAAAACTAAATGCAGAATCCAAAATTAGTGGTTACAAAGAGCCAATAGTTCTGGTCCAAATTTGTCCTGAGCCACAACTTTTGAGTCAAATTCGTCCTGTGCCATCATGTTCAATCCAAGTTCGTCCTGAGCCATAACTTCTAAGCAGGCAGTATCAGTCGTGTAGCAGCAGTAGTGGTAGTAGCAGCAAGCGGTCGTAGCTGGAATTAGAAGCAGTCGTAACAGCAGCACCAAGCAGTTGTAGTGCTGCTCTTGGTCTTGCTGATGCTGCACCGTTTATGACATGGGTGTTGGTATGCTCGGCTTTGCCCATGACTGACACAAAGGCATTTTGCCATATCTAAGGGCCAATTACTCAAGTCTGAAACAACCGGTATGTCTGCATCTAATTCATCTTGCTGCCTCCGAATTTACATTTGATTTGTTGTTGAAGATCAGACATTATCCTTTTCAGGTTGTTTCGACGATTAGTTTTCCTGGTGACAAGGCAAGTTAGGTCATCGACTGTTAGCGATAACACAAGTATTGATCATACAGGTATTTTTCTTATATGGACGCTAATCATGTTTTACCCTCCATTGAACTGAGGCTCGGGCACCATCGATCTGGCGCAGAGGACGTACTCACGGCAGCAAAACGCAGTGGTACGTAAGTCTCGGTTGATGATGTTGCTGTGTCTTTGTAGATGTAGTAGCCGCAGTCGTAGCTTGTAGTACATCTGATTTATGTGTCCGCCCAGGTGTTGCATTCCTAGTATGTGCTTACTGAAGAATAGAAACAATTTCAACAAACAGTGATTAAACGGATTGTTCATAGTGTGCTTAAGTTGGTTAACGGCTAAATACGAGTAAGAGTAAAGAGTATAAATCTAAAATTATATAAAAATGCAGTGGTGGTAGCATCAGTCCGATTTTCGATTCTATCAGATCGTTGCTTATTTAACTCGCATTTATCAGCCTACTCAGTCTTACTATTTTAGTATGTACATGGTATATTTTGATGAGTCTAAGTCAAAACGAAAACAGGTATATATCGGTATGATCTACGCTCTTTTTGTTTTATAAGTCTTTAGTATTACATCTTTTCAGCGCCCTGTACACTATTCACCCACTCACCTTCAGCGTTCCTGCCCAAAAATGTGATAACTAACGTACAAAATGTCCAAGTACCGTATTTTGTGCTTGTTAATTTTCTTTAATTATATAAACGAACAAACGTGATTAAAACCTTGAGTTGCACTATATGTTCTACTGCTTATCTTTTGTGAAAGACCCGCATCCCAGTCCACTCTTATATGCAATAAAGTCTTTGTCAGTGAAACTTGTCGTAGTCATCACTTGGCAGTCATATTCTGGAAATACAATGTCTGGCGTCAATTTCACCAATTCTTTTGGAGTGGCTTTAAATTAGGGTGTAAATCCTGTCAAAATCTTGTATTAAAGACTTGTTGCTATAACATAAATAAATGCAACATAAATCCCATATATGCAACATAAAAGTGTTTGTCATCTATTTTTCTTGATTTGAACATGCACCTACATTTTAATCCTTGTTGTGCTAGTTCTATCAAAGTTAAATCGATCAGTGGTATTTGAAATTAGTGTTACTAAGCTCAATTTAATCCTTGAACTGGAAAAGCGGAATATAACGTTAGAATTATCTAACTTGCTATCAAGAAAAACGAAAGCATTAGAATTATCAAACCCCCAAAACACTTTTCGAACACCTTTTGCAACTTGTCTTAAAAATCCTTGTTGACAGTTTCATTGTTGATCAGACCCAGCTCAATTCATAACATACATACAAAGGTTGAGTAGTAAAAGTTCTAGATGTTCTAGATGCACTCTACTACGGCACCAGCTTTAAAATTACACCGTAACCACTGCATGTTTTTACCCTACATACAATATGTGCAAAACGTAATAAATCAGAAACACTGTCTGAGCAATAAGCCGGCAGACGGGTGACTTAAAAAAATGCTTGAGATAACCCTTGTTTTTGTCCATTGATGATGTGTAAGCTTGCGTGAGAGTGTTAGAAACAGGTCTGCAATTAGTTTGAAATTAAACTTTTGTAATAGTAGTTGGAGTTGTGAAGACAAGCCCAATCTGCGGCAAAAGTTTCAGTAAGCGTTAAGCATTCTTTTTCAAGTAAACTGCCCAGAGGTCAGTTAAAACCTGTTGTGCAGCGGTATCTTGTTATAGGTAAGCCATCCTGGGGCCGGTGCCTAAATGGCTTTTATTGGCTTCAAATAAAATATTGCATAAAATTTTGCAACTCACTTAAACTTTAAATTAAATTGTTTGGTACGTAAGTAAAATTTTAGCTTTAGCGTAAATATATAAACCAGGGCAGGGACACAGAAGGTTGCTATTATAAGGACCCAACAACACTTAGCCAGACTGCTCTTTTACTGCGCGATAACACAACTGACTGAACAACGAAAAGCAAAGGCGGTTGCTAATAGCATACCAGCCAAAACATACCCAACATCAAATCAAAGCAAAAGGTCAAACCTAGGCGCCAGCTAGGCGCAAGCAGGCCGCAAGCTTACGGTAGAAAAGCTGGCCTTACGCGAAACGTTTACATACCCGCGGGGTACTGAAAAAAGCGTCCACGCTTTTTTTTGGACTATAATTTTTAGTGCTAGAGGAGGTGTGACTGCTACCCGTGCTGCTGGTGCTATCCTCACCCGGGGCACCAAAATATAAGGACCCAACAACACTTAGCCAGACTGCTCTTTTACTGCGCGATAACACAACTGACTGAACAACGAAAAGCAAAGGCGGTTGTTAATAGCATACCAGCCAAAACATACCCAACATCAAACCAAAACAAAAGGTCAAACCTAGGCGCCAGCTAGGCGCAAGCAGGCCGCAAGCTTACGGTAGAAAAGCTGGCCTTACGCGAAACGTTTACAGTATATATAAAATGCAATCAAAGTAACACAAATGCGCCTGCTGAGGAAGAAAATTATATTTATAATTTATGTTAACTAGAAATGCTTCAATAATTGGAAAAATGAATTTTTAAAACAGCATCAAAAAAGCGACCGAAACCCGGGACGGAACCAAGGATATTTAGATCTTTAGTGTAACGCTCATCCAACTGAGCTATTCCGGCTATAATAAACGATAGATAAAAATCTTTAATAACAGTCCATCTGCAAAACATCTGATTCTCAGTTTGAAGTTTTCGTCTAATGTTAAGGTTAACATATATAGTATAAAACTTTTTTGTTGTAAAAAATATTTTTTGAATTCTATTTGCAAGTTAAGTTTGTAAGTTCAATATCACAATTTCTGTTCAGTAATAATGATTGATCACGCAAATCCTCAAACTGTCACGACAAAATCAACGATAATGTTTTATTGGTTAACAACACATTTATTCCAACACCTTTGAAAGCTGGTTGGCCTAGACGGTTGCCCGTTCGACTTCAAATCTGATGCCAGGGAGTTTGATTCCGTCGTTCACTTTTTTTTGCGTTCCATTATCTCTGATGGTATTACTCAGAAAGTAGATGTTTTTGCTGCCCATGTAATTTAACACTGAACCCATCCGAACTAACGTAGAAAACACTGCAAACCACATGTGACTCCCGCGCTGTTGGACTGAAGCACAGGTTACACAAACCAACTGACAAAAGGTGAACACAAGCTCAGTGTTATCGTCCAAAATCAAAATTAAAGACCTGTTGTGCTGTGGCACAACAGTAATAAATGTTTTTAAGCCCACACGCTCAACATATTTTCGTGCAATATACTCATGTGCATGCTTGATTTTCTTATTCTTAGTAAATATTTCGTTAAAAACTGTAATGTTTTCAGACTCAAGGCAATGCTGCAGAAGGATCCGCTTCGGCTGAAGGTGACGCAACCTTTGGGAAAGGCTTGTTCGGAAAGGACACATCGGTTGCTGAAGGCAGCGCCGTGGGTGATGCCGACACTGTTTGGATGCTCGGAGGGAAACAGAAGAAAGATGAACACAAGAATAACCTTCTGGGATAAACATCAGAAGTTACATATTACGCAGCTGCTATTTTAGCAGACCTACACAGGCCTTGTTCAAGAACTCAACACAGCATCTTGTGATAAAAGTAAACTTTTCCCAATTCAAGATAATACTATTTCAATGATTATTTTGATGGCTCATGGGGCAGGCATAAACTTTAAATGCTACTTGAACTGTTAAACAAGGCCATTTTAATTGCTTGTGATTTCGTATTTTACTCTACGACTAATATTATGTTAATTAAATTTTGTTGGACTCAACGTTTATATGTATATATCACCAAGAGTGCATAATAAGAAGAGTATGCCACTCTTCTCAATCCCAGCTTGGCCGCAGCGGAAATGCTGCGACCTTTATCTCCCGAAAAAGACCACAACTGTGGGGGGTACCCCTACACGAATGAAGGCATTGCCCTCAACTGTGGGGGGGACCCCCCAAGAATCGGACCATAGGTCTCAAACGTGGGTGGAGACCACCCCCACAAATGAGGGTAGGATCTCTCGTCTAGGATCTTCGTAGACTCAAATATGCCAGGCTTCGCTGTTTTCTATACTGCTATTCGCTATTGCTACACGCTCTAGGCAACACATAATCTCACGCTGGATTGGTAAAATTAGGGTACAATTCTTACGGTCGAAAATTTTTGTAATTTTTTGGTGAAAAGTACATACATTCTTGGTTTTTTTGTGATCCTGAATATTTTGATCCTTTGGAGTCTACTCTAAAGGGGGTTCCGCTCGGTAATAGCTAAAGGGTAGTTATGAACAAGACTACTTTTATAGGCTCAGATAACTGGTCATGTGAGTAGCAGTGTCATGAGTGCGTTGTCAAATGAAAGCATTGCATTACGTCTGGTCAGCCAATGAGTGAACTTTCAAGTATTTCACGTGAACATAGCCAAAACTAGTTGACATATTGTACTGACACCTCATATTTTTGTAGAACTCAGCTCAGAAATGCCCCCAATTTGTTAATTGGAAAGGCCTGGATATATTTTTCTGGTGAAGGTTCTTATAAAAAAGCCTGCCATATTTGAGTACACGAAGATCCTAGACGAAAGTAGACTCCAGATTCGTGTTCAGGGGCCAAAATAACCCTTGGACACGAAAAATTTCTGTTATTTGTTTTTGTTTTGTTATTTGTCCGAAACGAGGGGGGATCCCCCCACAATTGAGGGTATACCCTCATTTGTGGGGGTCCCCCCACGTTTGAGACCTATGGTCTGATTTGTGAGGGGCTCCAACCCACAGTAAAGGGCTATGTCTTCATCTGTGTAGGGTGGTACGCCCCCACAGTTGTGGCCTTCTTCGGGAGATAATGGTCGCAGCATGTCCGCGCTGCTAGACGAAAATTGGCACCTCGGCAAGATAATTGTGTTTAATTTAAGCTATAGATTGTTAAGTTTGGTTGAGGCACCACTGAGCTACGTCATTTCAAAAATTAGTCAGTTTTTTCAAAATTTTAATTTTGATGCAGTCATAAAATTTGCTAAATGCGCTGGGACTCATCAATCTTTGAAAAATACTTGCCTGGTGTCTATACTGATGGCACTTAATCAAAAAAGTTCGTATCAGCAAGAAACTAAAAATTATAGCAATTTGATTTATTGGAAGTTACTCATAGCGCCCCTTAAATAGAATTCAACAGCTAACATACGTACTCTTGTAAGAAAGAAACCTACTCTTTGAAAGACTAACCAAATGTGAAAAAATTAACTCAGATGATTGATTTTATGCCTTAAATTGTCCTTCAAGCAATTGTATAAAGTCACGAGATAATCAATAGGGCTTACTAATTGGCTATCGCATGTATTGCCATGTGGAAGATCGCACGGCGAGCCATCATGATTTTTCCCCACGTGCGGCTCCCATGTGGTGTCACACGATGTCACATTGTGCCGCATGTGAGAACCCGTGGTTGGACGTCATGTGGCACCATGTGGGACCCCGTGGTGGGACGTCATGTGGCACCATGTGGGACCCCGTGGTGGGACGTCATGTGGCACCATGTGGGACCCCGTGGTGGGACGTCATGTGGCACCATGTGGGACCCCGTGGTGGGACGTCATGTGGCACCATGTGGGACCCCGTGGTGGGACGTCATGTGGCACCATGTGGGACCCCGTGGTGGGACGTCATGTGGCATCATGTGGGACCCCGTGGTGGGACGTCATGTGGCACCATGTGGGACCCCGTGGTGGGACGTCATGTGGCACCATGTGGGACCCCGTGGTGGGACGTCATGTGGCACCATGTGGGACCCCGTGGTGGGACGTCATGTGGCACCATGTGGGACCCCGTGGTGGGACGTCATGTGGCACCATGTGGGACCCCGTGGTGGGACGTCATGTGGCACCATGTGGGACCCCGTGGTGGGACGTCATGTGGCACCATGTGGGACCCCGTGGTGGGACGTCATGTGGCACCATGTGGGACCCCGTGGTGGGACTTCATGTGGCACCATGTGGGACCCCGTGGTGGGACGTCATGTGGCACCATGTGGGACCCCGTTGTGGGACGTCATGTCGCACCATGTGGGACCCCGTGGTGGGACGTCATGTGGCACCATGTGGGACTCCATGGGGGGCCTGAACGGGCACTCCACGCGTGTTCTCCATCGTGTGAAACGGGCATTGAAACATTGCGATGTAATGTGACAATTAGTTACAATACTTAGTCAGCGTACGTCATAACCACATAGAAAACGCTCTCAACCCTCGCCCTTGCGATGCAATTTGGCAATGTTTCTCTTTGTTTTCTTCATAACCGTTGTAATTTTTTAGTAGTTATTGCTGTTGTACATTTTTGATTGTATTATTTAACGCGAAACTCAAATAATTTTTTGGTATATGTTTTGCGTCTATTTTTTAATTTTAAAAATAAACATGCTTGAGTTTAGTTTCTTTAGTTTTTTTGTGTGATTTAATTACTAAATTTCCATTTAATTCAAACAAACTGCACATAATGAATGACTCCTTCTGTTGAAAATACTGCTCATTTTGCCCAAAGCTACACAGGCGCCAAAAAATACGAGCTCAGAAAACAAAAAAGTATAAATTCGACTGCAGTTTGGGACTTTGTGTACTGGGGTGACTTAAAATTTTGGGTTTTTTACATTTACCGACTTCAACTGGCCACAGCACAAGATTAGTTAAAACAATTAACTGTAATTCAGGCAGAGTTTAATATTCTTTCAATGATTCACTCTTGAATTGTTAAAAGTTACTTTTGTTTGCAATTAATTTTTACTGCGCAACAGGCCGAATGTTGTTAAACGTTCACCCTACTCACTACTCCTGCAGTAAACTTTAGCTTGTTTGCATCTGTAGTGCCTTCTGAACTTGTGGTGAGTAGTGATCTGTACTGGAGAGTACATGAGCTTTTAAACAAAACTTTGTGTACATGGATTGCTTGTGTTCTTGAAGGTAAGAAACACAACAAAGATATTTTAATGCTGAGTAATGTACTGAACGCTTACGTATATTATTTGATTTGAATTCAATCACTGAAATCGAAACCCAAGGTTTAGGTTCAGTCTGTTTACAAATTACATTGATTATACTAGACAATAAAAGATCGTCATATTTTCTTGCACAATCAGACTAGTTTGTTTCTTATCAATTCTCAAGTATATTTTTTTCGTCTACTTATTGTTTCTGTTACATTTCGCATTAAAAGTAAAAAAGATTAGATTTACTAATATTAACACATAGTCAGAATGATTTCATGCAACGATTCAAGAAAGGTTTCAATAGCGATCCGTTCAGCACAAATTTATTTTCCAAGTAAACCTCCGCGTCTGTGTTCATGGGATTCTTTTCGATTGTGTCCCCCGATGAGTGCCAGAGCGTCAGCGTCTCCGATAGCTCCTGCTTCAGCAACAGAAGTGTCCTTTCCAAACAAATTCTTTCCCACGACGGCGTCACCTTCAGCCGATGCGTCTGCATCAGCGGCAGTTCCATGAGTCTAAAATAAATAAATAAATAATAAATAAATAAACAATTAATTAAATAAATAAATAAATTAAATAAATTAAATTAATTAAATTAATTAATTAATTTAATTAATTAAATAAATAAATAAATAATAAATATATAAATAAATAAATTGTAAACCTAGACTACCTAACTATCCTAAGAAGATATGTACATGAAATGTGACTGTGTGTAAGTACGTACCGACGTATGTATCATGCCAAACATTATGCAAATTTATCTTGTCTGGCTGTTGTATGTCGTTACATCAGTGTGTTAAGTAACCGTCTGTCTGGACCCTGCTTTTTCCTGTCGCTACCTCAGTAGCGACAGGACTTTACATTTGTTTTGCCCTACGTAAATTACACGTCCTACGTGTATTCGCTGTGGCGAATTTGTGTGCGTGTTTGTGTGTCATTTTACTATTATGTGTGAGCTGGCCTAGGCGGCCAGCCAGCTGGCTTAGTTTTGTTGCTGGTAGCTAACTTACTGTAGGGCCGAAATGGCCAAATTAGGCGTTTTTCAAGGTTTTTAAAGTCCTAAACGTAATTTTTTTTATTGACTTGCGCTTTGATTATCAAAAACTAGATAATGAATTGAATTACATCCAGAATTATTCAAAACCAGCTGCAAAAAAATAGCAAAAATCGTCTCAAAATTAAGTAAAGCACCTTGACGGTAGTTTCAAATATGTTTCACAACAACTCACTAACCACAAAGTCTTGCCTAATCATATTTTGGCATAACGGTTTTTGTTTGGTACCTAATTATTTGAGTACCACTTAGAAAACTACTTATTCACTTTTACTATGTATAAACTAGTGAGACGGACTTAGAGGCTTCTGTTTACATTTGGTATCCGGTTGGCCACGTGAGAAAAGTGCCGACCAAGTTTTGTCGTTTAATTGAATAATAATAATTAATTAGGGCTACAAGACTTGGGGGTTGTGGTGTAGTGTTTAGCATTTTCCTAGTCCACATAATAGTCACAGGCTCGATCCTCTAGGCCTCTTTTTTTCAAAAAAATATCTTATTTTCTACATAGTTACACACTATTACATATTGTATATAACTGCATTCGAGGTAAAATTTAAAAACTATTTTGCAAAAATACAAAAAAACCTTTCTGAAACTTGAACAAATGTGAGCGACAGGTTAAACTTCTTTAGAAGGGATTTGTTCTAGCTGATGTCTGTTCTACCGATTATACAGTTGTACTAAAAAACTACTACTGTTGGTCAAGACTACAATGCTGCTGTGGCCATGGATCAAAACTCAATAAATTTTGCCTAAAATTGCTGCTTGTTTAGTTTAGGTCCCGCCTACGATTTTTGCACGTGTTGTGTATACACTTTGTTGTGTATAACTCTACATTTCTACCCCAGGAACAACCGTGGGGCTTCATGCTTTTATTGGGAGATATTCAAGCAAAATTAGTTCGATCCGTCTACCCCATGAGCGGAGGGCGACCAGAGCAGATCATTGAGCGAGCAGCCAAAAAAGGCCTTCAGCCAAGCGTCCCAAGTCTCTATGGCAAAAAGGATGGTTAGCAACAAAAAAGCTTAAAAAGAAGGGAGGTTGCCGCACAATTATTTTTTCCCTTCCGTACCCTACTCGCCAAATTCCCCAAGTGGCTGCGTTTAATATCACAGAGCAGGTGACGAAAATCAGTTCACGAAGAACCAAAGTCGTCATCATTGACCCCGTAAACCATACTGCTTTCAAACCATTCCGTAACGGAGACATTGACTGTGGACTACTAGAAAGAGACCAGTTCCATCTGAACCATAAAGGACTTAAAGCTTTTTTTGACATTTGGCAGAAAAAAGCCTATGAGCTGACCTGATACTATCCCCGTTTAGCCGGCCAAGGATGCCGACAAGAAGAGTTCGAGGATTTGCGCCCTGTGATCAACCATGAGAGCCTCCCACCCCCACCACCAGAACTGGAATGCTTGGTCAAACAGAACATCATCTTGTAATATTCAGGTCGGTTTATGGCCGTAGTGCGTATTGCAAAGAGCCTGAGGGTCCAGTCTCAAAACGGGAGGAGGTGTAAACCTAGACTACTTAACTATCGTAAGAAGATACGTACATGAAATGTGACTGTGTGTACGTACGTACCTACGTATGTATCATACCTTATGTAAATTATTTGGTGTCATGAGTGGCTTTTGTATGTCGTTACATCAGTAAACGTTAAGTAAACGGCTGTCTGGACGCTGAGTTTTTAGTAAATAATTAAATAAAAATATAAATAAAAATAAATAAAAAATAAATAAATAAATGATAAATAAATAAATCAATAAATAAACAATTATATAAATAAAAATATAAATAAATAAATACATACATAAATAAATAAATAAATAAGTAAATAAATAAATAAATAGTAAATAAAAACATTTTGTCAAACGACCTCACTGCGCTAGGGCTTTCACATCTTTACTTTGGCGAAGACGAAGGGTCAGTATTTCTGGCCGAGAGTGTAGATTTAACTTTCATAAATTTCAAAGAATGCAAAATTTTATACATGAGTTAAAATCCAAAAACGTTTAACGCCTAGGCTTTGTCTTTCTACTTTTATTAATATCGTCAAAATTTGCTAGGCTTGGTTGAGAATCGGCTAAGTCAAAATTGGTGTAAATAGAATCAAACGCAAAGTGCAAATAAGGTATAAATAATATTTTTGTTAACCATTTTGAAGTGCAATGATAAAATTGTACATCAGTAAATTTGGTTGATGCCATTTATTTTAGCTTTATGCCTAACAAGCCGTTTGCTGTTAATGATGATGCTTGCTAAATGTTAATGATGTTAATACTGTTCAAAATGTTAATGATGTTAATAATGATAACTGTTGTTGCTGTTAATGATGATGCTTGCTAAATGTTAATGATGTTAATACTGTTCAAAATGTTAATGATGTTAATAATGATAACTGTTGTTGCTGTTAATGATGATGCTTGCTAAATGTTAATGATGTTAATACTGTTCAAAATGTTAATGATGTTAATAATGTTCTAAATGTTAATGATGTTAACAATAATAATGATTAATTATGTTCTAAAAGACCAACGTTTGTCATAAAAAAAAATTTGATGACGAACATTTGCTTTTCCAACGACGAACATTTGCGTTTTCATCGACGAACATTTGTTTTTTCAACGACGAACATTTTTGATGACGAACAGTTCGCTTCGATAAATCGGGCCACACTTCAGACTTCTTACCTCTGACTGTTCATGCTGGGTACGGTGGTTATGTGGATGCAGCACTGGCCTTCTTCGGACCGGAGTATATGCTGCGGCCACCACCGCCATCGCCAGAAGGAGAACAACCGATTTCATGACTTGCTGAGATATACACTTGAACTGGCAATGAAATGGCATGCCAATTTTTATGGGAGCAAACATGTGTCAAACAGATTACAGGCTTAGTAGAAAATTTTCTGAAATAAATCCGTTAGCTGATGTTGTTTCAGCGTCATGATTAAAAAATTTCGAACCAAGACTAGTTTAGTTTATATTGTAAAATTCTCCCTACTGTTACACTCGGTGCCCAAAATTGAAATATAACGTTGACAGGATTCCAGCTAAGATTGTGTGATATACCATTTTATGGTATATCTATTTTTGTGTTCTATGTTGGCTATATTAGCCGGTCTAGTGCAACTTATTGCTCAACGCTCCTGCGTACATATATACGTAGTATACGTCGTACGTATGTACTACTTCACTGAACATAAGCCTGATCTTGTATTGCTTCCTCTTAGGTACAGCGAGAAGCCGTCTGTCTTGAATGGTTGAAACTTTAGCTAAAACACAATTTAATCTGTGATCTTCATATACGTTGATCACCGCTGTCACTCTGAACTGTGAACGGTGAGATAGAAAGTCATGCTATTCATTTAGTCATTCCACAGCAAAAGTGTAAGGTGCGAGAGCTCGCGCTAACTCGTCAAAGCAACAGCTTGGGATTAACACTGCTACTTTAACGGGGTAGTGTCGTGAAAGCATTCGATTCAGCGCAACTGTAAAACTTGTTCAGTAAAAGTTAAGACATCGTTTTTATATATGTTGAAAATATGTGTCAATGCAAGTATTTTTGCCAAGTTTTATCAAAATTGATGCGGTATACATTTAGCAAGGAGGTCGCAAACTCGGAAAAATGACGTTTTGGCTACATATTCACATTCGATAATTTTACCAAAATTATCAATTTCTTCGTCTAGTTTGTTATACAGGCGTATATACGTCTAGAATGTTTATAAGGATATTGTAGTTTATGCACACACCATTTTTGTTCTTGTTTTTCTTATTTGTGGCAAAAAAAATGTGCGTCGGCACGTTACGCGTATTCACAAGCTGGCCAATCTGATGTCTGGCCTGATTTTTTTGAAGTTTTATGTCCCTATTGTGTGATGTCTGGCTTACAAGTGGTGATTGGTTCAAGGTATTGGTAGAAATAGGTAGTCAAATGTTTGGCAGTAATTATTTGACACAGTAGAGCATTGGACTAGTTTCTGAGTGAACGTACAATTTCAAAGCAAGAAGCACTCCTTTTGCAACATATGAGCAAAACTGCTTTGGCCACACTACCACCTTAAATGGCAGTTTTGTGTTTGTAATGTAAAAGGTTACAGTTTTATGTAAATTATTAGTGTGCTACAGTCGTTCTTAGATTTTAGCAGGCTTTGTGACTGATCAAGCCAACCGGGGCCCACCGGGGCAACAATACAACAACAACCGGGGCCGACTGCAACAGCCCGGGGCCGGCCCGGTAAAAATAACTGCGGTCGTGGGCCGCGTGATTCCATAATGCGTAACAATAGGGCACTATGAAAAGTGCACAGCGATTAGGCACTGCACTGGAATTATGCACACCGTTTGGACCCCAAAAAAAT
>JASANF010000393.1:0-26477 GCA_030248245.1 Trissonchulus sp. WLG1_4
GGTGTTCCTGAAATTTTGTTCTTGACTTTTATTTTCAAAACCCACAAAAAAGCATGCACTGCAAGAACAAAGTTTATAAGATTTGATGTTTTTTATTTGATGTATATATCACATATTTTTTACTTTTGAGCTGTTTTAGCAAAAATAATTTATTTTCACTGAAATTCTTCTGTAAGCCAGCGCATATGTCATATTCTCATGATTTTTGATGATGGAAAAACTGCATTTTGTCTGACCCCAGTTCAAACTTCGGTGTCTTTTACTGAGACTTTTCAGTCAAACTTTTATTGAGAGAGATGCCATTATTCAGGCATATATAATTATTACAGCATTTATAAAATTATTATTATTTTCAAGTTTGTGTCAGGTTTGTTAGTAATATATGTACGTGAAGCAAATACGCGGATCACCAATAAGACACAGAGTTCAAGAAAGTTTTTGATGAAGTAATATTTGGAAATGGGTGAGACTTCCCCCCAAAATTCGGGAAAAAAGGGGTTTCTCCAGTTATTTTAAATGATTTTTGCCTAAATCTGGGCCAGAAATTGTCGAAATCGGTGCGTTTTAGACAAACATATGGCTCGTTATGCTCAAAAAATTCTAAGTTAACAATTTGAAAATAAAAACCCCGGCTGGACTCGACCCAGCGACAAGAAGGTTCGATGGCCTCAGTGCTAACCACTACGCCATTGGGGCTACGACAAAGGTAAGTTAAAATCGGTTTAAGATATTTTGCTTGTTTTACTTAACACTATGGACTGATTCCAAAATTTAATTATATTTCCATAAAAAGAGTATAGCTTAGGTATAATACTGATAAGGGTAATATGAGCTTTCATTTGGTATCTTCAAATTTGAATTATTATATTTATAATTTTGCTTAGGATAGTTTATATTATATTAATTATATTATATTAATTAATTATTATTCGTTTAAACGCGAGCGTTTAAACGTTTACAGATTTTGAAAACGTGCCCATGCCTACTCTGAATCATACAATTACCTGTTGGGGCTGAAAGTTGGTAAGGTTTTTGACTGTTTAAAATCCCCAGGCTTCTCCGAAATTCCGTGCTCTGTCTTGACTTGTAGCTTGAGTTCTATGGGCGCATCACATAGAGTATGCACAAATAAATATTTTAAACCGAAATAAGATAGTTGAAAACACTAAAAAACATAAAAAATGTGAATATGTTTTCATAAGCAATTTTTAAATTAAGGTTTATTAACTTTCATGAATTTATTTTGAAAAACGGTGGGTCGCTGGGATTATAAAAAAATTATAATATAGGTGAGATTCAAATTAAAGCAATTGTCATTTCTTAATTACTTGAAATGTGGCACCTTCTTTTGAAAGTGTGTAGAGTGCTGATGCCTTGATTGTGTACCATTAGGCAGCAGTTTCGGTAGGTCCACAGTTTTTATCAAAACTCTGACATGGCATATATTTAGGTAAGATATTTTTCTACAGAAAGCAAAAGACTTGTTATTTAACACCGGCTTCGACCAACAAAGAATAGCTCAAGATTAGGAATAGCTCAGGTAAAAAACATATTTTTTTGCACCAAAGCTTAACCCTTTGACGCCCAGAGGTTCTCTCTCTAGGCAGCCAGACTTTGACCCCTTCCAGTTTTTTCCATTACTCGAGCTACGTGCGTCCTAGAGAGCTCACGAAACCACCATTTGATAGAAAATTTAATGGTGAACAAAACATATCAGTCAATTAAGGGTCTAGGACGTTTTAGTTATAAACGCTCAAAATTGAAAGTTTTTGAAAATTTTGCGCCATCGTTCAGGAAAGTACCTCACCCTAAGGTATTACCACAACAACCATGCGCCTGTCATAGTTGACTGCCAGAAATAAACTACAATATTAGCTGTATTATTATGCGAAAAAATTGACTGCCGGAGTTGCGATAAAATATCATATTGAGGTCATAGAAAAAATACTATCTTTGAGATGAAAAAAAGTTAAATTTTCACATTGCTTAAACAAGCACAGGTTTCGTTGTGTGGCAACAGGACTAAAACTAAGTGGCAACTAAATGCCAAGGATCTAAGAACCCTGAAAAATCAAGTAGAGGATCAGCTGCTTAGAATAAGCTAGCCAAGTTTTATAGTCCAAGTTTTTTGTTGCATCCCAAATTACCTAAGTATATAATTCAAACAAAAGGCAAAGTACAGTACTTTCAAATCTGAAAAAAAAACTTTTTAAATTTGTACGTAAAGTGACCCCTATTTTTGATAAATGCTAACAACTGAGAGTCTGCCAGGTTACATAGGAATGTCTGGCTTACTGGTCAGAAAAATTTCAGTGTACTACGCTTTTCATATACTACTTATTTTAATACTTTTCGTATTTTTAGTATTATTTTTTTACGACATTTAAAATAAATGTTACATTTTTGTAATAAAATCCTTTTAATAAATATAATTTAATAACTGGTTCTACTAACTTTATTAAACTTGAGTACTTGAAGTTAATTTGTAAAACCCCATTCACTAAAAGTCTTGGCCCTTTGATTGCAAGGTGCAACCCAGTTCCAATATTGACCCAAAATGCTTGGTAACTTGAACTTGAACTTGAACTAAAACTTTTACTTGAGGTAAAAGTTTTAGCGTCGGCCGACACGTCGGAGGCATTTTCATTTGAAATAGACGGTATAGTTGTTTATGCTTTCATAAAAGCTCTGAGAATAAACTTGACAACTTATTAAAACCCTGTTTAAAAACTGCGATTCTGGAACTACCACCTTAGTGGTCAGTAAAAATTGTTCTAAACGCAGAACAAGTAGTATCAAAAGTCTGCCCACTTGTTAGTCATACAATTTCATCCATTTCGCTGTACGATGGTGTTGGTGTTTCACAATTTTTTCTGTTTCGTCATTTTTCTTACCGTAACTGGCGCAAACAGGGAGAAAAAATGCCTTGATGACTGCATGAACGCTGTGGAAGCTGGCAGCAGAGACAAGGGACCAAACGAATCTACGGATGATTGCTCCGTATTCCTGGCATATGCTTTGTGCATGGACAATTGTCGAACAGGAGAAAACGAACATTTCTACCATAATTATGATAAAGCAAAAAAAATTTACCATGAACGATGCCCTACAACCACAAACAGCAAACTCGACTCCCTTGCCAAGCAGAGTGCCGTTCCCATTGGCTCCGTGTTGGTCACACTGCTGATGCTAGCTGTCAGCCATGTGCACAAGTGGTGGTTTTGCTGAGTTCAGAGACAAAAATTGATGGAACTAGAGTTAGAAAATTGTATCAAACTGGTTTCTTAGCAATGGGCACGGTTAATAAAATCATTAACCGATTAACCGTCATTTTAGTTAATGCACTAACCGGTTAACCCGCGGTTAACCGATAACCATTAAAATTTACTTACCGACGTAATGGTCATTGTTCATTGGTTATGCGATGGCCATTTGTACACAAAATTAGTTCGACTGACTTAATGACCGCAAGAGATGACGGAAACGTGGTGTCTCTGTGTGGTGAAACAAAACATGGTCAAAAATGACCCCTTTTGGAACGGTTAACCGCTTAACCAATTAATCGATTTTTTGCAGTTAGCCGGTTAACCGATCGGTTTCGGTTAACCGTTCGGTTGTGTTAACCGCCGCTCACTCGTGCCACACACGAGGATTTCCCTGCACGCGCGCATTCAGATGTATGAAAACAGGCTCGATCGTGCTATAAAGTACTTGTTTGACGACTTGAAATGTTAAATTATAAAAGTTGCAAAAAAAGTAAAAGCTGTCGGGAATCGAACCCAAAAACCCATCTATCGGTTGATATTGCTAAAACGAGTGCTAAGTTTGTGCAAAAAACGGTAACTTATTTACGTAAGAAATTACTGATGATTCTATCAAGCTACATACAGATAGTAAGGCTAAATACCTTGTTTGTTATTTTATGTCACAGATATATACATTCATTACAATGCTAAGCTCAGCACTATGATTACATGTGCGCAATTTTTTTGATTAGACAACTTTTAATCAAGTGAGTGTGACTGTGTGAGCAGTGGTGGCTCAGTAGGATGTCTTGAATTATAATTTGTTTGTTTTTATGGCGTTGATTCGATTACCGGGTTTCTTAGGCTTTCATATTAAGCATGCCGTACAAGTGCCGTGCGGTACAAGTACTTGTACGCACGCTGGAGCGTACAGAAGAACTTGTACAGCTCATTTGTAGCATAGGTACATCGACCAAGGAGTTATACAACTGTAATTAGCATTGATCGCACCATAGCCCTGGCTGGAAGTAGATTGCGCATTAGCAAAGATGAATTGTGAATAAAGTCAAAATATTGAAAAATTACACCGTCAAAAATTAATTGAACCGGGGACCTCTGGATTGATGTAATAAATAGCACATGCAAACCACACGCTAAACTACTACACCACCGGTGCTGCTGAAAGGTTACATATAGAACGTCGTTAAGGGGTGAACGGGGCGCCCTGTGCAGCGCCGAACTTTACACAAATGGAATTTATTGAACAGAATAAAAGGCAATAGATTGCTGAACTTTTAAAAATGGTCTGATCACATCAAAATCGTAACTGTAGTCTTTACTCTTTTTTTAAGATAGTAAATCATAAGTAAAACAAGTTATTTCTTTTTGCACATACTCCCCGGCCGCAAATTGATAACTCTTTAATGAGGGCCTTCAGTTTCTGGAAATGTCTCCAAGGGTATTAAGTCCAAAACGCCTCTTCGAGTGACCGCTCCGCTTGGCAGTTTAAGTTCCACAAAACGAGTCCCCTCGCCATCGTTGCTTGGCAAAGTTTTGAGGATCCTCCCCATCTTCCAAGTTGCCCGAGCGGTTTTATCTTTGATGAGAACCACCTCTCCCGCCACGGGTTCCCGGTTTATTTCCCCCCGTTTTGCTTTGAAATAATTTCTATGACTTTCACGAAGTCCTTGAAGGTACTGGGTTTGCCACAGCCCCCAAAATTGATCAAGTTTCTTTGATATTTTCTTCCATTGGGCAAGTAGGACAACTTTCCCCCCAGGAGGAATGTAACTGGGGTCTAGTGGGTCAGCATCGCTTGGGGGAAAATTTAATTGGGACATAGGGGCTATAAAATTGGCAGGGGTTAAAACACTTTGGTCCCGGAAGTCCGGACCAACCGAAAGTAGCGGCCTCGAATTAATTGTGGCCTCAATTGATGCTACCAGTGTCTGTAGCGAATCGTCATCGATAGTTGCTTTCCAAAGCGTTTTCTTGATTGCTCTTTTTACGAGACCAACCATTCGTTCATAGAACCCACCTACCCATGGTGACCTTTCTGGAATGTGTTGCCATTGAATTCCTTTATTTGAAAAGTACTGTAATAACTCTTTGACGACAGTTGGTGAGGGCTGGTCATACCAAATTGCTGACAACATAGCAGATGTACGGCTGAATTGTGATGCATTGTCCGTGAGAATTTTAGATGGAGTCCCTCGTCTGGCCACAAATCGTTTTACTGCATTTAGGGTTGATTCAGCAGTGCAATCTCTGACTACTTCTAGATGGACAGCTCGAGTACAGAAACAACTGAATAGGGCAATCCAACGCTTTTCATAGGTGTTACCACCACGCACTGCTTTCACATTCAAAGGGCCAAGGTAATCCATTCCACTGAACTTAAACGCTGGTGCTCGTTCAACTCTCTCTTTTGGTAGGTTTCCCATTTTTGGTGGTTGAAAGCAGAATCCTTCCAATTTTTGACAAATGAGACATCGTTTTAAAATTTTTCGAACCACTGACAGACCTTGGGGTACCCAGTATTGAGTCCGCAACTTTGTCAAAGTGCATCGCGGACCCGAGTGATGCAACTCTCCATGTACTTCCTGTATAATCAATACTGTTAGCCAGTGGTCTTTAGGAAGCAAAATTGGAAAAATTGCGTCCTTGGAAATTGATGCGTTGGCAATTCTACTACCACAGCGCAGAATGTCATTGTGTAAAAAAAGGTCCAATTGCTTGACTGTTTGAGACAGTTTCCCAGTTTTTAAACAGGTGAGGAGGTTTTGGGGTAAGCACGTCTGAGCTTGCTTAATCCACTGGGTTTTACTTGCTTTTATCTCACTCGCTGTAATGGTTACCGAGTGAAAGGTTTTAGTTTTTCTTGAAAACCGGTTGCAGTAGCTAGTTACACGAAGCAGTTTTTTCAAGTTTGAAAACTGACTTATTTCTATGCCATACGGAGGATTGTTCGGTTTGATTTCTGCACTACCCGCTTGGATTTCGGTTTTGGTCGTTTTATTGAGGTTGACAGGTAACAGTGGCATTTGTTCTGTTTTCCAGTCTCCTAAGGAACTAATCCAAGTTTGCTCACAGTTTTTAGTCCAGCTGGGACCGGTAAACCAGTTTGACGTGACCATGCGATTGAATGATACGCCTCGAGACGCTTGATCAGCTGGGTTGTCTTTTGTTTTAATGTAATGAAATTGTACAGATTGATCAGTCGTTATTTCTGAAATTCGTCGTTTAGTGTATGTGTCGAGAATCTTTTGATTTGAAATCCAATGCAGGACAATTTGAGAGTCAGTCCACAAGTGTAACGAGGTGATTTGAGTACGCAGTTGACTTTTCACAAATTTTAACGCTCTCGTACCGATTAGAACTCCCATTAGTTCTAATCGAGGAATGGTCATTTGTGGTTTTTTGGGTGCTACCCGAGATTTCGAGAACGCCAGTTTACAGGTCGTTTCTTGCGGAGTTTGTTGTCTGATGTAAACAACCGCAGCGTAGGCTACTGAGCTTGCATCTGTAAAACACAGCAGTTGGACTGGCTGGTCAGGCAGTAAAATAACTCGCCGTTCGATGTAAATTTCAGTTAGTTTACTGAGATTGGCTTCAATTTTCGTCCATTCTTCCCTGTGGTTTGCTGGTAGCTCCGTGTCCCAGTCGAGTTTTTCCATCCATAGTTTTTGAATAAATACTTTTCCTCGTACTGTTACTGGTGTAACCAAGCCCAGTGGATCAAACACTGAGGCAACTTGATGCAAAACACTGCGCTTAGTGACATTTTTGTTTTTGTCCAATTTTACAGTCAAGCTGATGTCATCTTTCTTTACATTCCATTTTAAGCCAAGTACTTTTGTTCCAGTTTCATTTGCTTTATCTTTTTCGGGAATCAAAGTGTTTAGTTCCGGGCTGTTGGATAGCCATTCCCGTAGGTTCATCCCTGCTTTGTTGAACAAAGTTTTACCTTCTTTGTACGTAGCGAATCCGTCTTCTATTTCCATTGCACCAAGAATAATGTTATCCATGTAGATGTTTCCGCGAATTCTTGTGGACAGTTGACCAGGATTTTTGTCCAAATGATGGTATATAGTCGCCCCCAGCAGGTATGGGGATGACACAATTCCAAATGGAGTTCTGGTGAACCTGAACACTTGAATATTGTTGTCAATATTTTGCTCTGTCAAGTCCTTGATCCACAAAAATCTGGTGCAGTCGCGTTCTTGTTTTTGCAAACCCACTTGAAGGAATGCTTTCTCAATATCTGAAATCAGAGCAATCTTGTGCATGCGAAATCTGAGTAGCAATCCACATAAATCTTCTAAGTAGTTTATCCCTTTGAAAAGCAGGTCATTTAGGCACAAACCGTTTGGTTTCGTTTTAGCGCTCGCGTCGTAAACGATTCTTACTTTTGTAGTGGCGTGATCCCGTTTTATTCTCGGAAAATGAGAAATGTAGTGCAGTAGGGTACCGTCCGTGCCTTTAAAATCCACAGGTTCTATTATTTTTTTACTGAGTTGGTCCTTGATGATGTTGTCATATTCTTTCAGGCTATTTTCAGCGTCTTGACGTAAAGCTGCTACTGTGCGTGCAAGTCTGCATTTAGCGGTATGAAAATTACTTGGTAACTCAGGTTTTTGAGTCTTCCAGGGCCATCGCACTTGGTAACGGCCATCTTGGAACACTGTTGTTTCCTTGAAATTCTTTTCTATTTGCTGCATCGTTTTCGGGACTGATCTCTGAGCGTCAGTAATTCCTATAGTTTCCAGTTTCCACAGTTGGGATACTTCTTCTGAAAACTGAACATTCAAACTGTGGAATTTAGTATGACCTTTGCGCTGCAGGGTTGGCTGTAGTGTGTTACCAGCTAGGATGTTACCAACTGGGGTAAAATGTATGCATAGGTCGTTTTCGAGTACAATTACTGTGCTGACTCTCGGGCCCATAATGGAATACCAATAGTCCATTCCTAAAAGGATATCAATATCAATAGTTTGTGTTTGCTTTGGTGGTGGGTTCACCGGCTGAAATCTTTTGATTGATTCCCATGTTTTGCCTTCAAGTTCTACTGGGTGCAAGGCTAAGGGAGGGGCCATATTAAATATTGAGTAGGCATTAATGATCATCGTAAAGTCATTGGCTCCATGTAGCTTTGCCGTAACTACTTCAGCGGTAACTTTGTCGGTTGTGTTCGTGTTGAAGCGTGCTGTTTCTAAATTCACAACTTTTTGTGGACTCAAACCTAAACTGTCGGCCGCACGTTTGCTGATGCAAGTGTGTTTCGCTCCTGCGTCTAAATATATGTTCAGTTCACGCACACAGCCAGTGATTGGATTTGACACAGGAATTTTGGCTGTCGCCATAATGATTCCATCACGTTCATTTAGTCCGGCTAAATGGCAAGTCAGTGGATCTTTGTGTGGGTCTTCTTTATCATTTTCCACATTTTCCACAAAGTTTTGGATAGTGTTTTCAGGTGTGTTTCTTTTATTGCATAGTGCGCTATGGTGCTGAATAGACTTGCAATAATAACAACTTTTTTGGCGATAGCAGTCTTTGATTGCATGCCCAATGCCTAGACATCGAAAACAATAATTTCCTTTTTGCACTATTTCTTTTCTTTTCTGGATGTTGTTCACTGTCCTGCAAAGGTCGCTAAAGTGCCCTGGTTTTCCGCAAAAAATGCACTTTCGACTATAGGAAGAGTTAGGCTGTAATCTGTGTCTGTTTTGGCTTGACTGTATAAACGAGGCGACGGTGGGCAACGGTAGACACTCAGGTTCTTCTACTATGTCTGCGCAACTTGTTCCAACTCTGTGCAACTTCTTTACATGTGATAGGGCTTCGATAAACTCGTTTAGTTTCCAGTTGGCGCTTTGATTTCCTCTGATGAACTGAATTTCTTCCAGTTTGACTCTGACCGTGGAAGGTAGTTTTGCTAACAGGTTGCTTTGCACAAATCCATCTACCACTTCCTGTGATACGCCAAGTCTCACCAGTAAGGCTGACGTTGCTCTGGTATCATCAATGAACTTTTCCAGATTGGCCAAATTCTGTTGAACCATTGGTAAATTTCGTAGGGCACGCCAGCTTTCTTCCTTTAGGGTTTGTTCTTCACCATATTCCGTTTGCAGGATACGAACAGCTTCTCCATATGCTTCCGCTTGCAAGCCCAAGCCTTTGATTTTGTCCAAAGCAGGACCCCTCAAGACTTGATGCAAATAGTCCAATTTTTGCTTATCTGACAACTTTGTTTGATCGTGAACGTTTATTTTAAACGATTCCCAAAAATTTAACCAGTCCAATAAGTCACCAGAAAACGTAGCTAACTGGGTTTTTGGTAGACTAGCTAATTTTGACATAGTCTCGACCCTGGCTTGAGGACTTGGGTGCTGGTTACTTTCAGTGGTTCTTGAGGCCGATAGTTCTTGCATTTGAAACACAAGCATACGTTGGGTCTCTGACATAATTTTCATCATTTCAAACATCTGCTCAGTTTGAGAATTTGAGACTGAGCCCGTATCGGTTCGATTTGTGGGTGTTTTGTTAACTAATTTTTTGGCTTTGAAATGCGATTCTGGGCAACCAAGTGCTATCAGCTGGTTTTTTGTGAAAATTTCCTCATTTCGCAACTGTTGTGCCAGTGTTTCAAAGGTACAGTCATTACAGTCCCATTTGAACTCACCAATTAGAGTTAATTCAGTGTACAGTGAGTGTGGTAAACAACCTGGTTGCTTGTCATTAATACAGTCAACACACCACCATTGTTCACAGTTATCGCATTGAATGCCGTCAGGTGTTGTCTGAGAGCACAGCTTACAGGGATTGGTGTCTTGCAGGTTTTCCATTGTCAAAATTGAATGCGCGTGTGATGTGGCTTTGTTAGGGGTGAGATATGGTGAGGAATTGAGGGTTGCAGTTAACAGTATTCGAAAGAAAACGCCGGTAGCGAGGATATCCGGCACAGAAAAAACGCGGTATGCCGGTAGCGAAAATATCCGGCTTCGAACGTGCAATTTGAATAGCTCTGCTACCATTGAACGGGGCGCCCTGTGCAGCGCCGAACTTTACACAAATGGAATTTATTGAACAGAATAAAAGGCAATAGATTGCTGAACTTTTAAAAATGGTCTGATCACATCAAAATCGTAACTGTAGTCTTTACTCTTTTTTTAAGATAGTAAATCATAAGTAAAACAAGTTATTTCTTTTTGCACAAGGGGGTAGTGTCGCGAAAGCAGTCGATTTTGCGCAACTGTAAAACATTTTTATAAAAAGATAAGACATCGTTCTTTATATATTTTCAAAATATATGTTGAGGCAAGTATTTTCGCCAAGTTTCATCAAAATTGATGCAGCATACTGTTTGCAGTGAGGTCGCAAAGTCGGAAACATGACGTTTTAAAAACCTATTCACATTCGATTTTTTCGTCACATTTTATTTGTTTAGTTTGTTTACATAGACTAAAAGGACATATGTTGTAGTTTATGCACACAAAACTTAGTGCAAATTGCTTGAGTGGTTGCGGAGTAATACCTGTTTGAACTGTGAAACTGTGCGTAAACAGTGAACTACTCACAGCAATAATGATAAATTGTGAAAAATTTAGACGCTTATTTTAAAATCAAAAGAAAACCAAACCTTCATTTTTCTTTTTCCTTATTTGTGGCAAAAAACTGTGCGTCGACACGTTACGTGTGCTTCACAAGCTGGCCAATCTGATATCTGGCTGAATTTTATGAATTTTCATGTCCTTATTGTGTGATGTCTGGCTTACAATCGGTGATTGGTTCAAGATATTGGCAGATATTGGTAGTCTACTGTCTGGCAGTACTTATTTAACACAGTATAGCATTGGACTAGTTTCTCAGTGAACGTACAAGTTCAAAGCAAAAAGATCTCTTTTTGCAACCTATGAGCAAAACTGCTTTCGCGACACTACCCCCTTAAGGGGGTAGTGTCACGAAAGCAGTCGATTTTGCGCGACTATAAAACTTTTTCAGTGAAAGATAGGTCATTGTTCTTTATATATTTTAAAAATATATTTCAAGGCAAATATTTTTGCCAACTATTAGCAAAATTGATGCAGCATACAGCTGGCAGTGAAGTCGCAAAGTCGGAAAAATGACGTTTTGAAAACCTATTCACATTCGATAATTTCGTCACAATTAAAAAACTTTTTGTTAAGATTTATTACACAAAGTAAAAGCACATATGCTCTAATTTATGCACACGAAATTTAGTGCAAATTGCTTGAGTGGTTGTGGAGTAATGCATGTTTGAACTGTGAAACTGTGCGTAACCTATAAAGATCTCACAGCAATAATGATAATTTGTAAAAAATTTAGGCATTAATTTTGAAACCAAAAGAAAAACAAACCTTCATTTTTCATTTTTCTTATTTGTGGCAAAAAAATTGTGCGTCAAAGCATTACATGTACTTCAGAAGCTGGCCAATCTGATATCTGGCTTCATTTTTTGAACTTTTATGTCTCTATTGTGTGATGTCTGGCTCACAAATGGTGATTGGTTAAAAATATTGGTAGATATTGGTAGTCTAGTGCCCGGCAGTATTTATTTTACACCTTATGGCATTTCACTAGTTTCTCAGTGAACGTACAATTTCAAAGCAAAATGTTCTCATTTTGCAGGCTATGAGCAAAACTGCTTTGGCGACACTACCACCTTAAATGGGTAAGTTACTGTGCTGATTTAATGAAATTAGTAAAAAGAATTGAATTTTTTTAAATTTGAACCAACTTTAATTAATAAACGTAAGTGTGTTAATAAACATAAACTTGATCTATTCACTGGTATACTCAAATCCGGGTTATTATATTTATCATTTTGCTTAGGATAGTTTATATCCTATTAAATTATATCCTATTAATTATTTAAGACAGCTTGTTAATCAGCTTTCCAAAAAACACCTAAAACGCAATTATTGTTTTTGTCCATTGTTATTCGCCGGTATAAAATAGATACTGGAAAAAAACAAATGCCGGGGTTAGTACAAAAACATCAGGCAGGTCTGGGCCGCGCTGAGGAGTCTACTGCTAACGCACGGCCAAACAAAAACTACGTTATTCGTAGCCTGACAATTCTTCAACACAAGAAGCGGATCTGAATATAGCCTGTTCGACCGTTTTCATTGGGCGAATATAAAACTTAAATAAATTGTTTTTAAACATGCTTTAAAAACTAAAACAGTTGAAGCGGACACAATTGAATCCGGCAGTTGGTTTCATATAGGCTAGGTACCACACCCGGTTAGCAAAAAAGTATTTTCGTAAGTTTAGTCTGCAGAAATGTAGATTAAATTCACGAAATTGCTTTTTTGTTTACCGTACAGTGCGTATATGGAACCCCCTTAACCTTTTCCTTCATGATATTTTTAAATTGCACAGCCTAGGCACAGCACAAGTCCAAGCTTAGGCTGGGCTTTGATCCGCCGCCGCAGACTGAGCCTACTTCCCAGTAACAACTTTGTGGCATAACTATCACGCTTACTACTCTCCCACCGGCTCGCATCATTTGCATACCCAAGGCATCCTCGTGAAGCAACTCATTTTGTGAAACATAAACCCGACAGGTTTCAGTAGTATGAGATTGTGTTAGTTGTTGCTCTGAAGCAACATTATGAATGAAAGGGTTAAGTGTGCCTTTTGAGACGAGTACGACGTGATGTGGTGACAAGCTATGTCTATTAAGCGCGGTTCATATGTGACGGTAAGGGCTGTCTGTGTCCGTGTCCGTTAAGAGCAGCTTGATTAATACATGGGGTGAGCTTTATGTTACTTACCACAAAATTTGGCATTCTTATAGTCGGTGATCCAATAATTTATTGCAGTTGTTGTGATAGGAACTATAGTTTATTATCAGACTCTTCTTAAGTTAGGCTTCAAGCTTAGGCTTACGCTTAGGTTTGGGTTTAGGTGAGAATTAGGCGTAGTTTTTTACCTAGAACGTATACAAAATGGCGGGAGAAACTAAACTATACACCTCAGTTCAAATTTATTCAAAAACACACAACGTTTGTAACATGAAGACATGGTTAATATTGTACCAAATCACAAATTTATATATACCAAGTTTACTGTCATTTCAGAACTCATAAACCAGTCTGTGCTGTACAAATTCTTTTAAATAAAATCAGTTTTGACAAGTACACCATTTTTGCATAGCGCTGACAGCAAGCATCAGCAGCGTGAGCAACACAGAGCTGCACTGCACAATGGCCCTGCATTGTGCTTGCTTAATCTCTTCATTTGAGTTATCAATCCTGTTTTTTTTCGCACTACCTTCCGGCATACATTCCTGGTAGCAATTCTTTTTCTCGTTCATCATGATACATCGTTCTTCCTCATTTTTTTTCGCCAGTACTTTATTCAGTCTGTCCTGATCTATCCGGCATTTATCATCGCAGTCCTGTATTTTTCCCTTTTGTTCTTCGTCACCGTGTATTTGAATAAAAAGGAGAAAATGCAGAAAAATAGAGAAAATGCAAGTAAAAGACATCGCCAGTATTTAAGACAAAAAATGGACGAGAAAAAATGGGCTGCAAAGTCACCAGATTTTGATACTAATTGTTCTGCATTACATAGAATTACTTTTTGCTGATTATTGTAATCAGTTTTTCATATCTGCCCATAAGGTGGTCGAGCACAAGGTGGTGCACAGATTCACTTCTTTCTTGTTTTGAAACTATTACGAGGCTACTAGTATAATAGCTCCAAAACAAGAGCATCCTAGCTACATAATGTCAGTGTGAATTTTGGACACGGTGTTTGTATGTATGGAGATATAATTACTAGCTGACTTGAGCTTAAGCTCTGTGTTAGGCGTTAAGTTTAATTAAAGACTACCCCAAACTAGAAATATTATCATTTCGAATTTCGATATTACAAAATTCAATTCAATTCATACTTTTTAGGGCAAACGGATATTGGGACGTACGCACATACGGATGTACGGGCATACGGACAAAGGTGCGATTCATACTTTTGAGCCGTACGCCCGTTTGTCCGTATGCCCTACAATTTCGGTCAGAGTTGAACTGAATTTAACTTTGCCGGACATACGGACAAAGTGAAATTGTGCCGTTTTATACGGATGAACGGACATACGGCTGAAGGGCAAACGGGCATACGGCTGAACGGACGAAAGTATGAATCAAACAGCCGTTCTGCCGTTCATTTTGTCCGGATGTCCGCTCGTTCGTTTGCCCGTATGTCCAAATGTCCGTGTAGAAGTATGAATCGAGCCTTAAACTCGATTCATACTTACAGCCGTATGTCCATTCAGCCTGCAAAATGATGTCACTAGCAGCCTAGTGCAGTGGATCAGCTCAGCCAGTGCATGTGACGTCATTAGTTCGTCATTTTGTCGGCTGAACGGACATACGGCTGTAAGTATGAATCGAGTTTCCTCTCAGAAAATCTAGGTTTGTTGATAGTGCTTCCTTCAAAGTGTCCGGATGTCCTTAAAAAATGTCCTAGTGTGTTTGCAAAGGCTGTCCGGATGTTCGCAAGCCAAGTTGAATTCAATTCCACTTTTGTCCGAGTCTGTAAGAAATCCGCCAATCAGGGCTCGATTTATCGAAGCAAAATGTTCGTCATCAAAAATGTTCGTCATCGAGAATGTTCGTCATCGAAAATTTTGGATTGATCGAAACATTTTCGATGACGAACATTTGCGTTTTCGATGACGAACATTTGCTTTTTCAACGGCGAGTTCGTCATCGAAAAAGCAAATGTTCGTCATCGAAAATGTTCGTCATCGAAAAGTTCGTCATCAAAAATGTTCGTCATCGAAAAAGCAAATGTTCGTCATCAAAAAAGCAAATGTTCGTCATCGAAAATGTTCATTATTGACAATTTTCAGCGTTCGAAATTAGATCAGTCATTCTAAGTCTAAACATTCAGAATTAGAACATTTTCATTAAAGTCTTATAATAATAATAACTACTACTAACTACTACCAATACTACTACTACTACTACTACCTAAGACTACCTAATACTACTAAAATTGAGGTACAAAAAAGTATTGAATTTAGTGGTTCTGTCTGGTGTCAATAGATAAACTCTCAAAGTAAACTGGAGGTAAACTCTCAAAGTTGAATACTATTTTGTTTCAACTTTTCCGCAACATCCAGCAACCAAAGTTTTGAAAAACTTTACGTAAATCATTTTGCCGAAAGAGAACTAATTTAATAGTTCAGAAAAGCTGAAAAGCTGGTTATGATTTCACAGGTTATGATACTCGCCCTTGTCCTTGTCTCTATCATTTTGTCCTTGAGCAATTTCAAGATTACCTGGCTAAATAAACCGATTTTTGGCATAAAGATATTTGACGTCAGTTCCTGACCGAATACAAAAATCATCTAAAACGCTTCCGTTAATTCTTCACTGTAGCTGACCGAAATGTGCCCTATTCCTTGTCCCTCTGTGTCCTTAAGGACAAGTATGAACCGGTCTTGAAAATTAAGTACGCCTGAACCAAATGCTTGAAACGGCCAGCCAATTCTTTTTGCAATTATGGTCGCAGATATCAGTTATTCAGTTAACAGCTATTAGGGTCGATTCATACTTCAGTAGCGCATAGGGACAAAGCCTGTATAATCCGTTTTTTTGATTCTTACTTTTTAAGGCAAACGCGCATAGCTTGGGCCTAAGTTGCCACTCATATTTTTGAGCAGTATGTCCGTTTGTCCATACCTATGCCCGGGAATTTAGGCTAAGTTGAACTGAAATTAACTTTGCCGTGCATATACGGACAAAATGAAGTAGTGCGGTTTAGTATATATAGATGAACGGACATATGGCTGACGGGCAAAGTGGCAGATGGCTGGCTGTACGGACAAAGGTAGGAATTGAACAGCCGTTCTGCCGTTTAGTTGGTCCCAATGCCCATACGGCGGTACCGTTATTTTAATAATTAATATTAAAAATTGGTATGAAAAATACTTTAATTTCAATTATTTTATTAATATTATAATATTAAAATTATATTAATATTTTGCTCTATTGCGCTATTTATATTAATTTAATTTAATTAATTTAATTATTAATAACATAATAATGTTCTAAAAGACCAAAGCTCGTCATCGAAAAATTTCTCGATGACGAAGATTTTCGATGACGAACTTTCGATGACGAACGTCTTTTGATAAATCACTGTTGAAAAAACAAATGTTCATCATCGAAAATGTTTCGATAAATCCAAAATTTTTGATGACGAACATTTTCGATGACGAACATTTGTCTTTTCAATAGCGAACATGTATTTTCGATGACGAACAATTGGTTTTTCGATGACGAGCATTTTTGATGACGAACATTTGTTTTTTCGATGACGAACATTTTTGCTGACGAACATTTTCGATGACCAAAATTTTCGATGACGAACTTTTGATGACAAGCATTTTCGATGACGAACATTTTGTTTCGATAAATCGGGCCGAGATGACCGCTTTAATTAGTCATATGTACGTGCTTGTACATAACATTTCTAAAATAATGTGATTGTGAGGGGATAGGGGTGGGGGACGGGGGTACATATGGGGCGTATAGCGCATATTTCGCTTAGTTAGGGGTAGAGGCGGGCGTAAATCTTGTTTGTTTTGTGTACGCTTACACGCGACATCTATCCAAAAATGCTTCTCTCAAGATGTTATACTATGATTAAATATGACCTATACTTTCTTCCCCATCGACATTTCACCCAAATAGTTGAAGATACTGGTTTATTTCCATTTATTTGCACAACAAAAGTTTTGTCACAAGCCGACAACAAAAAACATTGGACGCGACTCACAAAGCGCGCTCAACTTTGACTCAGTCTAAGTCGAACACGTGATTGTTTGAAATACACATAGAGTGAACTTCTCAAAAGGTGTTTAACTTTAGACTCGGTCTAAAACGTACTTCTTGAATGAAATAGATTATCGGAATGAAAAATTTTATGTGTATTTCATGCGAACACATGTTCGACTCACTTGAAATTTAAGTTTTAAGCTTAAGTTTTAAGTTTGCGAATCCCAGCCATTGTGTCACGCAAGCATCAGCAGCACGCTGCAGCTGATGGTAAATAGCAGGGCACTGCGTTCGTTGTTGGCTACAGAGCTACGCGTGGTGGTAACGGCACTGCATTTTTCCTGGGCAATTTGTATGAACATGTCTGTAAGCTCGTTCTTTTGTTCACTGTATTTTGCGGAACATCGCTCTTTGCATGGTAACGCAACCTTCAGAAAAGAGCACATAGCCTCAACGTCTACTTTTTCGCCGATTTGCACTTTTGCCATCTCTGGACCAAGACACTCAGACATGCACTGTACGGCCGGTGATTCCGTTTGGTTTTGACCATATATGGGCACAAAGAGGAAGAGAAGTAGAAAAATCGATGAAATACAAGAAAGAGACATCGGCATATTATCAAGTTTAATGTGAATTTGGAACTACATGGGCTGAGAAGTCACCAGATTTGGTTACTAATTGCATATTAGAATTTTTCACATCTTATTGTTATAGTATCGTATCGTACCGCATGGGTTTAATTCATGTGGTTGAAAAACTATTTTGTTTTTTGACAAGACTTTAAGCAACAGTTTGTCTACTTCCTTCTACTTCTTGAATTTTTAGAAAATGAACTAAGTCAAAGCTCTGTCTGGGTTTTGATCTGGCACTATAAACTGAGTCTGCGGCACAAATACTATGCCAGGACTGTTACGTCTAGCCATTTTCTAATTATTTCAGCTGCGGAACAGAACTTTCCGTGGTTATACAGAAAAGGTGTCTCCAATTAATTTAGCAGCAGGCTGAAATATTTTAGGGTGAATACATTTTGTAGAGACCGGCCCGGGGCCGCGTGACGGCGGGCCGGCAAAGGGCCGACCGGGCCGCCGGGTGAAGCTTTAGCGTCGAACCAATCAAATGAAGTTATACATACATCATGGACGTCGCAAACAGAGACCTGAAGAGCAACAAGGCAACTAGCGAGCATTGTGTTTAGTTTAATAGGCCTATGTATGCAGTGGCATGAAATTTAGACCATTATATAAATAGATGCTTATTAAAACTGGTAGTCCACATACGATACTGTAAGATACTGTAGTTACCAACAGTTCAAAACCTAGTAAGTTCAGTCACTGCAAATCACTAGTTTCGCTTCGGCGACAGTCCCACCAAAGCTTAAATATATAGACCTTACAGCTTTATAGGTTTATTACATGTGTGATTTTATTAAATTTAAATTTTCTTCATTAATCTCCATTGAGAAATTTTTTGTAACGCATTAATAGCTGCTTGTCTTTATTTGTGAGTATTTTCCGGATCCGGTGAAACTGTGTTATTATTGAAATTATCTTTGTCCACTGTCGTTCTATTTTTCAAATCATTAAACTTTTGATATTCCAAAGGAAATATAAGTTTAATAGGTCGAGTAATAATTCTTTCTGATGGTAGTTGAACTTTGGCTGATCTAATTTGGCCGTTTTTGCTGATAAGCAGTTCACAAAATTGTGCCATTCGCCAGGAACCTCTGGGAAGTTTATCTCCAACTAATACGACATCTCCGATAGTAGGTACACACTTCGAGTTAGTCCCGATTTCGAAAACAGCCCCTACGTAAGTCAATGGTCGTGAATTTACAACTGCTTGAATTTCGGCTGTTATAGTCAATAACTGATAAAGAGTCAGGCACGCTCTACCAATGGTTTTCCTAAAAGCTTGCTTAACAGTCCCAATAAGTCTCTCGTATAGCCCCCATCCATGGTGCAAATTCAGTTGTGTATTTCCAAAAAATTTGTTCGTGCGCAGTGTCAGAAAGTACATCTTGGTGTTGAATACTTTGACTCCAGGCTTTGGCCGCTGCTTTATCACCGAGCGTTAGTTGTGCGGTATTGTCTGAAATGATTTGACTTGGTTTTCTATATCTTGCCACAGACCGATGCAATGCTAGTAAAAAGTAGCTTGCTGTAACATTTAGAACCACTTCTAAATGAATAGCTCTCGTTGAAAGACAAGTAAAAAGACAGATCCAGACCTTTTTAGTTTCAGTAGCATGCTGTTTAGTATATAACGGGCCGAAATAGTCTAAACCAGCAAAGGTGAAGGGCGATGAAGACTGAATTCTTTCGGCGGCAGGTAAAGGTAACATTTTTGGTTTTACATATGGTCGACAGTTAGCGCGACGGCAGCAACTATATTTTAGTAAAATACGTCGAACCACAGATTGACCACGTAGAATCCAATACTCTGACCGAATAGCCGCCAGTGTATGACCAACACCAGTATGACACAGTCGCTGATGATAATCTGTGACTACGAGTTTGGTGAAGTAACTATCCGAAGGCAGTAATTTAGGAAATTTGGCATCGTCAGGAAGATTTGCATGTTGTATTTGTCCGCCGCATCGCAAAAGACCTTTTTGATCAATACAAATGCTTAATTAATCTTTCAAATTGCACGCTACGTTTTCATTAATTGCTTTGAATAAACTTGGGAAACTTTTTTTTGGACATATTTTTCCCAATTTGCTTTTGCTTTTGCTATTTTTCCGCAAATATTGCATAAATCTTGTGCTTACTACGTAAATTTTCAATGAATTGTTCCACTCTAGATGTAACGCGGTATAATTTTTTCAGTGTAGAAAATCGCAGAATTTTGATGCCGTATGGACCTGAATGTTCTACAGTTGGTATCACTGAATTTATTGGTAACCTGGCTTCATAAACAGTGTGTGTGTGCTTTTTAGTAATTTTGGTTGAATTGTTTTATTTGTGACAGGTATAACATTCCAAGTCGGCCAATTTTAACTATCTAAAGAAGCCCAAGTTGGTCCATGCCACCATGCTTCTGTTCAATTCTGTTACAGTTTGTCCTCGCGTTGCCTTGTCGGCTGGATTATCTTCGCTTGCTACATATCGAAATTTTATGTCTTTGTTGCTTTTAATTTCTTTCAAACGATTTTTTATGAAACACGGTTGAGTTGAAGAACAAGCTAGCCAGGATAAAACGCATTGGGAGTCTGTCCACAGTGTCATTTTAGTGATTGGTAGTCGCATATGTCTTTTCACAAAATTTGTGGCCCTCACTCCGATCAATACGCCTAGTAGTTCGAGTCTCGGTATTGTTGTGGTTCTTCGTGGGGCCACTCGAGTTTTGCAAAATACTAATTCTACCGTTGTTGCAGTATTAGATTTTATCTTCAGGTAGATACTTGTAGCATAAGCACTCATCGATGCATCACTAAATGCTATTAATTCGTATTCAATGTTACCAAAGGTTGGCTCAATTCCGTTGTATCAATTTAAGGCCATTGTAGATATGTATTTTATATCAATCTCACAACGTGCCCTTTCCTGTAGTTTTTTAGACAAAATATCGTGCCAGGCATAATCTTCGCTCCACAAACGCTGTAGGAAAATTCTAGTCTTAATAGTCACTGGACCAAAGCACCCAAGTGGATCAAAAATACTAGCAACAGCCTTTAGAATCTGACGTTTTGTTTTCGCCTCCATGTCTTCTAGTCGATCTTCACCGGGGATGTATAGCTTATCTTTGTTTCTATCCCAGCTTAAGCCTAATACTTTCAGTTTTGTCTCGGTCACTTGATCAGTTTCCGGCATTGATTCCATGAAAGATTTCGAGTTGGAGCCCCACTCACGTAGGTTCATGGATGCTTGTTTAAAAATTTACTTCGCTTCGATGTATAACTTTTTTGCCTCTTCTTCAGATTCTACTCCAGTAATAACGTTGTCGACATACGTATTATTTCGAATTTTTTCAGCCACAGAACCTTCAAAAGAGCTTAAATGATGTCGAACTGTTGCGCCTAGTAATAAAGGACTAGATACTACTCCGAATGGTACTCGCGTAAATCGATAAATTTGATGATTATTTGACACTGTTAGAAACAATAGATTTTTTAGCCAAACAGTCTCGTAACTTCCGGATCAGCTGGCTGCAGCCCAATCTGCAAAAATGCTTTTTCAATATCAGATATCAATGTAATTCGGTGCGTCCGCCATCTAAATAGGAGTCCACACAAATCTTCCAAAACCACTGGACCCCGACATAGACGTTCGTTAAGGCTTTTGCCGTTTTTGGTTGTTTTACTGTACGTACTTTAGTCGTTTTTTTGCGGCGTCACCACTGCAAAATATAGTGCTTAATATGACTGTCGTTCGTTTTTTATCGACCTTATCGATCATTTCTTTTTTAAGTTGATCTTGTATTATGTTGTTGTACTTCGACAGCAGTTCTCGATCGTCAGAGAGTCTACGGAGTAGCGATTTCAATCTGCCAAGCGCGAGATGGTAATTGTCTTGTAGTTCACAAGGTTCAGCCTTCCAGGGCCAGGCAACCTGATAGCGGGAATTTTCTAGTCTAACTGTTTTGTCAAAATTGCGCAGTGTATCGGCATTCTCGTCTCTTGTTGGAGAATCCTTTATTCCGATAGTTTCCAGACTCCATGGGTGGGATTCACAAAGCGCGTTCAAACGCAGTCTAAGTTAGTATAATAATACGTTATAATAATAATCATAATAATCATTATGATAATACACTATATTATTAGCCTATAAGTTGAATAAGACCTAAATAAAACTATAAAAGTCAAAAATGTTAAAAAATGCTTAAGTAAAATAATGAAAAAATACTTAAACTAACCTTAGACTAGCCAAAAGGCTAGTCTAAATTCAACACTAGCGGGCGTTTAAGTTAAACGAACGTTTAACTTAGACTGAGCTCGTGAATCAGGAATAGAGCGTAATCAAATTTAGAACACGAAAATAGAACAAAATTTACACGCTAATCATATGCAGACTTAGACTGGGTCTAAACGTTCGTTTAGCTAGACTGCGTTTAAACGCAGTCTAAGACTTAGACTGGGTCTAAGTTAAACGCGCTTTGTGAATCCCACCCCATAAATCCCCAACGTCGGGATTGACTTTTAAACCCTCATCTACCGGTGATTGAACTACTTGGTCTGGGAAAATCATTCGATTAGAGCAGGTTAGGGTGAGCATTGTCGTTTGTTCGGTAGTGATTTCAGCAGTAGAATCCACCCGTCCAGTTAGAATCTAACCCATTTTCAAATCGAGTAGATACAAACCTGGCAAAACTTGCAATTTTTCCACAGTTACAATATCCATATAATATTCAGCGCCAATTAAAATGTCTACTGTTGCATTTTCTGTTTTTTCCGGCAATGGGTCTGCTAAAACAATGTTTCGCAACAAATGTGACTGATCACATGAAACTGGTGTACGCTTAATTGACCCAGTGATTTGATTTACAACGTTTACACAAATTTCCTTTGTCGATCCGTCTGCAAGTTCAAGCTTGATTTCTGATGAGAACGTTTTAACTTTTTTGCATTTTTTAGATCCAAATGTTGCAACTGATGAGTTCTTTATTTTTAGTTTCAATTGATCTGCAAGTTTAGTTGTAATATAGGCGCGCTGGCTGGCACTGTCAAACATAACACGTACACGAGTATTGATACCGGTTCCAGGCTTACTAACTACAGTTTTCGCAGTTTGAAGGATCACAGTTTCACCTGTCGCAACCAGAACGCTTTCAAGCGCCCTTTTTGTTTCATCCGGTTCGGACATTGTTTCTTCTTGATCCAACTCCATCCCTTCCGGAGCAGCAACTGTATGTTCTAACAAAAACGATTTCGATAAACAAAGACTACGATGATGATCACCAATTTGACCACAATGGACACTAGACTTTTTGATGCGACAATCTTGTTTGCTATGCTTTTTTCCAAGACAAACATGGCAATGATCTTTGACACGGGTTTTTCGCGCTGCCATAGTTGCTTATACGTTACATTCGTCGTAGAAGTGAAGTCCGCCACAAAACACACAGCTACGAGAAGGCATGTTTTCAGGGTTTCACGATTTCAGGGAATTTTTGACTGGACACTAATGTTGTTGATTTGAATGCTCTGGGTTTAACTGTATTCTGATTTGGTGATAATGGCGCTTGGGTGCTGCTGTATGTCTGACGTGCTACAACTTCCCGCGCATTTATGTAACGTCGTAACTGTTCGCGTAGGGATTTCACCACCCACTCTTCGCCGTCATTCTGTTCTTCCAATCGAGTTAAAACGTCTTTTGGTAACTTAGCATGCAGCAGAGATACGAAGTGACGGTGATTTTTGTTTTCTCCCAGTGTTTCAAGGGATCGCAAATGCTTCTCAATTGCGTCGTATGTCCCACGAAGTTTAGAAACTTGTCCTATTGTGACCGACAAATTCATCAGTTAAGCGTAGTGTTCATAAAACCATTTCACTGCCTCATGATAGTTTTCTGACGTCTGTTGCAGACCAGCAACTGCTTGTGCTGCATCTCCACAGAGCTTTGTTTTCAAATAGGAAAACTTTTCAATGTTGCCTAGTTGGTCATTAGAATCAACAGCTGAACTAAAACAGTCCCAGAATTCGCGCCACGGAAGAATATCTCCGTAAAAGCTGGGTATATCGAATTTGTCTAGTTTTGTTGTTCTTGTAGGCCGCGTTTGGCAAAAATCACCAGTAGTTAATGCATGTCGTTTTTTCTCCAACTGTAATTTGCTGTAATGTTGTTTTTCAAGATCCAGTCGCTGTCACTCATGTTCCAATTGGCTGCTTGCATCCGACATTCGCTTCTTGCGTTTGAAAATTTAAAACGTCAGAAAAGTGTGCTTCTAAATTAGGTCTGCCTTAGCCGCCGTGTATATATTATATTGCAAATGTCTGCTATAATAACACGCAGATCAAGCTATTTCAGTGTAAAATGGCTGGTAGGGCAGCAAATTACACTGTTTTTGTGGGCGTGTGAGTCGGATCGTTTGCGTATATACGTACGTATAGGTAAGAACAGGCAGCTCTGATATGTATCAAGTTCAAGAAAACTTTGCGAACAGCAGCCACTATTATTATGACATGCAAAAAACCGGTTACATCAATGTTTCCCAGATTGCATAACAGCACGTCCGAAACACGAAACTATGTCCCCTACTTCATAAAAGTTGAACCGTTACGGTTTACGACGTTACGGGTAACAGTGCCATTACTCGACCTGTACCTAATTTCGGCCCAAGTGTAGTGTCCTACATGGCCAAATTTGGCCAACATAATCAGTTGATGTATATACATAGTTGTGTTTCGAAGAATTGTTAACTGTTCTGCAGAATGACGTCACTAGCAGCATAGTGCAGTGGATCAGCCAGCGCCTGTGACGTCATTATTTCGTCAATTTGTCGGTAGAACGGACATACGGCTGTAAGTACGAATCGACCCTTAGGCTCGATTCATACTTCTATACGGACATTCGGACATACGGGCAAACGGACGAACGGTCATCCGGACAAAATGAACGGCAGAACGGCCGTTTGATTCATACTTTCGTCCGTTTAGCCGTATGCCCTTCAGCCGCATGTCCGTTCATCCGTATATAACGGCACAATTTTACTTTGTCCGTATGTCCGGCAAAGTTAAATTCAGCTCAACTGTGCCCGAAATTGTAGGGCATACGGACAAACGGACATACGGCTCAAAAGTATGAATCGCACCTTTTTCCGTATGCCCGTACATCCGTATGTCCGTACGTCCCAATGTCCGTTTGCCCTAAAAAGTATGAATTGAAAAAACGGACAATGCTTGCTTTGTGTGCCCTATGTCCGTTTGTCCGTATGCCCTATTGAAGTATGAATCGACCCTTAAGCGGTGCAATTGAGGCGGGGGGAGGTAATTTAAAACAAACTTCATTTCAAATAGTCAAAGTATCGGATGAGTTATGGCCGCCTCTAGACAACAGGATCCTTTACTGCCCGCAAAACAAGCCAGTCAACACAACTGCACAAATACAACAGCCATCAGCACACTTCACACAATCAATATGCAAATTAGACAGAGGCTGGCTGTCCGGGCCGGATAGTACGTATATAGAGCATATACGTACGGTGCTTGGCCGTCGGCGGGGTGTGCGTATATAGCGCATATACGCACTCCCAGCGGATCGTAACACGCCTCCCCTTTTTTTTAAGAAAACGACCCCGTTTTCAGCTACACAAGAAAAACAACAAAGAACAGAACAAGAAAAACTTAACATACCGAATAACAAAACAACAAACTGTCACTAGGGAAAAAATTCAAATCGTCACTAGAAAAATCAATAATCAGCTATTCCAGTATTCCACAACAATGTCACAGTTTGTAGGCGAATTTTCAGAATCGGCAAGAACGCTTGCGCGGCCTAGGTCCCCCAAGAGCTGGGTGACTCTGCCTTCGTGGTTCACGTCATGGCCCCCCAAGAGCTGGGTGGCGGTTATGCCGATCTCTTCGAGGTCCCCCAAGAGCTGGGTGACCCTCATGTCTCGGCTGGTCCTGTTCCAGGGCTCGTTGGCTTCCAGGTGCCGACCGGGCATCCCCAAGTGCTGGGTGACAACGGACGGTCTGTTGAACGTAGAGTTCACGACTCATCGAGTAGGCTAGTGTGCGGATACCGGGTAGGTATGTTACCCATTGCCGCCAAAGTTCCGTGAAGCCGGCATGGTTCAAATGAAAACCATCCTGGTGGAAAAGGTGCGGCCGAATTGCCCCGGAATCATCCGTAAAAATGTCAGCCGCCCAACGAGCTAAATCCAAAAGCTTGAACTGCGGGTCGTCGAAGTACAGCTCGAATCGACTAGTCACCCACTGGTTAAGCTCGGGTATGGCTGGCACGTTTGGATGGGGAAAGAGTAGGCAAAACAAAACTTTTGGTGCACTCGGCATGCTTTTCAAGCGAATCAACGCTCGTTCCATGTCTACCCAACTCCGTTCCCACTGGTCCTTGGACTTCCCAGCCAGGTTCACACCGCAGTAGATAACAGTATAGTGGAAATCTCGAGCTCCGAGGTTTAGTCGGTTTAGCTCGGCTTCCAAGCTGTGGAACTGAGCGCCAAAGATACTGACTACCTGACGGCCTTAGGCGGATTGGACTTGGCGACTCTGCGAGTCCAATAACAGCAGCATGGTGTATGGTGGGTCATCGGTGCTCACTCGCATATCGGTAAACAGCTCTTCGACCGTTTCCTTGACCGTAGCCTTTTGCTCCTTCTTAGTCTCGACCAGTTTTGTCAGGGCATCGCCATTTAGGTTCAGTCCTGGAAAGTTTCGGTCCGGTTCTCGGGTCATGACTGCTAATGGCCATCCCGAAGTCCAAAGATAATCTTTGGTACTGCTGACAATCACGAA
>JASANF010000394.1:0-19477 GCA_030248245.1 Trissonchulus sp. WLG1_4
TATACAGGTCACCCAGCAGAATAAATAATAAAATGTGTTTTGGAAATCACCCTACACATCAATCGAAGTAAGTTTTGTAACACAGCTATTATACTGTACTACCAATGACATTATACACTCCACCCCACCAAACGCACCCGGACTGTCGGGAACCGAATCAAAATGGCAATTCAGCAGCACACTGTGTCGTTTTTCCACCCGATTAGAGTCCACCGTCGCCGATTCGCCCACCCCATTGAGTCGGACAATCACATTGGTGACATTGCGATAGCACATTGCCACCGGCATGAAAAAGTTCAAATTAAAGCATCCAGTGGGCCGCTGTACGTCTACGTCCAGGGAATGCCGCCCCGCCCCCAGACGCCGTATGGCACTGATTTCGTCCAGCAAATACTGCACCGTTTCAACATCCGTCACGGCGTCACCGGATATCCGTGGTCCAAAGTCCGTCAGCGATCGCAGACAATGACGGGCCCGAATTTCCGAAAATGGCCGCTCTGCCGTGACGTTGGCCTCCGAGAGGGGGGTGGGTAGATAGCCGTCGAAGTACAGACAGATCCAGTACCAGGCGGCGATGAAACAGATGATCAGCCACCAGGTGTAGAAGCTGAAGCGCCCCCCATTCGCCTGGCCTGGGCTCAGTCTTTTCTCGTTCAGACTCGGAGAGCTGGCGCCGTTTGCATGGGCTGCTGCAATGAAACGTAGTATATAATTATGAATGAAACATAGAAATTATGAATGAAACATAGAAATTATGAATGAAACGTAGAAATTATGAATGACATGACATGACGTTGACTGATTAGCTAATTGAGATTGGGTCTCTGGAACCGAAATTACTTTTCAGCAGTCGGTAAACTACTTGAACTACTTGTGGATTTTGGCATATTATAATATAAATTTAAATTATGGCAACTTAAGTAGACTAGCTAGCATGGCCTCACACTAAGTCGCATTTCCACATCACTCGTACTGTACCAAGATTTTTGTTTCCAAGTCCAAAAATGGATCTCACCAGATGATAGCACGTAGAAGCGAAATTTTGACGGCAACGAAACAGTAAACAACGTAATGTTTAATGAATAAATTTATGGTGCAAAATACACCCATAAACACATATATAATAAATGCCGTCATGAAAGATTAACACTGAGCCAAAAAGTTGCACGGGTGTAAACGATCAGCAAAGTTGAACATTGTTTTTCCCCGCATCACTTTTACGCTTTAATATGCCTGGTCCGGGTACCTCTGTTGTAAATGAGAATTAGGGCCTATGAGACTCGGGGGCTGTGGTGCAGTGGTTAGCATGCTTGACTTCGAAGCAGGCGGCCCGGGTTCGATTCCCGGCGCCTCCATTTCTTTCATTCTTTCTAAATTGGGGCATCCTCTTTCTATTCAACATAGTGGCGACCGTGACATAGGACGGAGAGGATAGGGCCGGGTCCTTAGGACAGCCTTATGGCTTATCCCCGAACCGTCTTCGGAGGTGGGTCAGGAGCCCCATACCCTGGGTTGAGGTTGGCACTTCAACCCTTACGGTACTCGTGCTGTGTGCAGTATGAATGTGTACATAGTCTCTTTCCTGTGTGGTCCCTCGGTTAAGGGTAAGCCGGAAAACCCTCGGTTTCGGTTAGGGGTGAGCCGGAGAAAACCCTCGGTTTCGGTTAGGGATGAACCGGAGAAAATCCTCGGTATTGGTTGGGAATCGTTCTGGGTAGATCGAGAAACCCTATGGTTGCGGGTAAGCCAGGAAACCCAGCACCCGTATTCATAAAAGTGCAAGCTCGGCTTTTTATCCGAGCTTATAGCAAGCCGGGCTTAAAATCCCGGCTTTTCGTATTCATAAAACCAAGCTCGGCTTTTTATCCAGGCTTTTTGGTATTCATAAAAGCTGCGATAAAAAGCCAGGCTTATGGTATTCATAAAAATCAAGCTCGGATTATAATCCCGGCTTCCACATAGATTTTATTGATTTTTTTCATGCATACGAAAAAGCTTGAATAAAAAGCTAGGCTTGATCAAGCCAGGATTGACCAAAAAGCTCAGATAAAAATCCAGGCTTGAGCGCAAGCCAAGCTTTTTATCCCGGCTTTTTCAAGCCAGACTTACGGCTAAAAAGCCGAGCTTTTTATCCCGACTTTTATGAATACCGGCCCAGGAGTGTGGTGTGATTGAAGTAGGCTTGGAGGCCTACGTGTGAATGTGCTCCGCCCTTGAGGCATCGGGTTCGCCCCGGGAGCATGAGTATCGACCGAGTATCGTTGCAGGGTCGCAACGATGTTCGAAGGGGGGACCCTGGTGTAAATGAGAATTAGAGCCTATGAGACTCGGGGGCTGTGGTGTAGTGGTTAGCATGCTTGACTTCGAAGCAGGCGGCCCGGGTTCGATTCCCGGCGCCTCCATTTCTTTCTTCTTTCTAAATTGGGGCATCCTCTTTCTATTCAACACCTCCAAAAAAAGTTTTGTAACTTTTTAAAACCTGAACAAAATTTTTTCACCTTTCAGCAGCCTACACTAGATGTATACTGTTTCAATGCTAGCAGCAGGTGTTCATTTGACGAACGATTTTTAATTGAATCAGAATTTTAGTACAGTTTAAATTTTTGACAAATTTCGATTTCCTGCCACAGCTTCAATCCTACAAAATAAAAATTTTTTGCCCCTATTTTCAATTTGACTGGGTGAAGTTGCCTTCTGATGGAGGTATGCTAAATTTTTCCAAGATCCGTTGAAGACCATGTAAGTTTGCGCCGTGTCCAGCAGTGTTGCACGATATTAAACTCTAGCACTTTAAAACAGTTTCTTCTCTGAAAAAAACAAAACGTGTTTTGAGGCCAAAGACGACTTGTAAATAAAATAATTATGAACAATAATGAAGAACGGCCACACCACCAGGCTTATGTAATCCTAATATGAGCTGTGCAGCTTGAATTATAGCGTACCTGAAGCAGCTTCGTAAGCACCCCGTGCAGCATTCCGGATCGCCTTGCGAGATCGAATGGCAGTATTGTCCATGGCGGCCGATTTAATTCAGTATCATTTTTCTAAACAAAACACGTAATATTACAAACAAACAAACAAACAAAATGACTATTTGCAGATTCAACGCCATCGAATATTATGTATTCAATAATCAAAAAATTTAGTAAGATGGACACAAAATATAAATCCAGGATTGCAGAATATATATATACTGCATACCAGTGGCGTACCCAGAAAAAAATTTCGGGGGGGAATGAGTTTTCGATTTTTTGTAATGGGTTAAAATGCACTTTCTAGCAATTTTAACACTCATAAAACGCCTTACAAACGCAAGACTACTAAACCGCAAGGTTGCGGGGATCGGGGGGCGGCAGCCCCCAGGAAAAAATTGGGAAAATTTTTTATTTTCAGGCCAAATTTAGTCAATTGGAGGCGTATCAGAAAATTTTTTGGGCCGGACCATAAAAACCAAAGGACACAAGGTCGCAGGGGTCTGGGCCTGGGGGTGGCAGCCCCCAGAAAAAAATGACGATTTTCCCAATTTTTAGACCGAATTTGGTCAACTGGAGACGTATCAGAAATTTTTTTTCCGACAGAATTTAATACCAAAGATGGCAGCGTCATATCAGTGTATTTCACAAGTAAATGTAGCATAATATACTCGTGTCGTGTAGACATGCATATGCACTATGCAGCATAATGTACTTGTATATACATGCATAGGCTTTGATGAAAAACAATAACAAGGTGAGTCAGCCATAGAGTGGCAGGGGTCTGGGGGCGCCAGCCCCCAGAAAAAATTTGGGAAATTTTTTTATTTTTAGGCCAAATCTAGTCAATTGGAGACGTATCAGAAAATTTTTCCGGCCGGACCATGAAAACCAAAGGGGGGACCCTTGTGTAAAAAATCACTGGGAAAAAATTTCGGGGGGGGGGGAATTCCCCCCAATCCCCCCCCCAGGGTACGCCCTTGCTGCATACTATCCCGGCATGCAAAATCTATTGATTTCTAAACGCCCGCCCAACTAAAAATTTTTCAAGAACTGCGACATTTTCGTTCAATTGTGATTTGAAAGCATATAATGAAGGTGCCATAACAACGTTATCAGGTAACGCTTTTCAATAGTTTACAACGCGAAAAGAGAAACTGTGCAAATGCAGAAGACTAGTGTGTGAAAACTTGAAATATAATTTTCTGTTATTGCCTCGAGTGCCAACATTTAATGCAAACTGAAAAAAATTATTGAAATCAAAACCAATCAACCCTTCCAATAAAACATACACCAAAATTAGTGTTTGGGCGATCCAAAAAATACCGATAACCGATACCGATAAAAAAATACCGATACCGATACCGATATTATCTATGAAATGTGTATACACGTACATATATTCCATGGACTGTGTTATGTATACAGACATAACAGTATTTCTGTGGACTGTATATACTTAATTGTGTTATCGTATGGGGATGCTAATGAATGTAGGAATAATAGCATAAACTTGTGGTTTGGTGGGGATTCCCACCAAAAATTGGTCACAAGACGGGGGAGGGCGTAGTCGGAGAGAAAAAAGAGTGAAGATCCCGGCCCCGGCGTGTGCCAAGTTTTTAACGATGCGTCTTCTTTTATCTTATTGAGTGTATTATTTATAAAAATGGCAGCGTGGCTGATTACGGCCACATAGCTCCTGCCAACCCGGTGGTATAACCTTGAAGCTTATGTAATTGGTATCTCCAGAGCTTTGTAACGAAGATGAGCACCGCAACCGAGGGCGGCAACGCCAGAGGATAATTTATCTATCCGCGGGCCATTTTTAACTTGTTTTATTTATAAAAAAATGCCATTCTGGAAAAGTTTTTGCAATTTTTGCTTAAATTTTGACAAAAAACTTTAAAAATTGCAACTTTTAGCTTCAGCAAGATAAAGATTGCATCACTTTGGGTTTGGGGGAAGGAGTAAAAATCGCATTGGTATCAAGGGTGGTGGATCCCACCCAGAAGGGAAAGAAAGGGTATTGTACCGCAGTTATATTTTTTAATAATAGTCAAAGATGGTGCACGTTCGGCGGGGGAGGGGAAATTTCAAACTCACTTTTTTTCAATGTAAAAACAAGTTTTTATAGGTTTGCGGGCACGCTGAGTTCATTTTTATCACTTTCCAAGCGAAAAAATGTGGATTTATAGCTTTTCGAAAATATTCAAATTTTGTCGAAAATTATTGTTTTTCGACATTCTGATACTAATTTTCGAGAATTTTTACCAATACAGTCGTGATATCAGTCTGAAATTGCATCATCATAACGTAACCTATAATAATATATTTAATTCAGCTCCAACATATTCTGCTCATTTATACCAAAAACTGTTAATTTTTCTGTTATAAAATCAGTAAATTGTCCGATTTTTCCCAAATTTTTCGCTATGGAGATATGCACGTCAAAACATCAGCAATAGTATTTTGGGTAACTTTTCTTCAAGAATGATAGGTCATTTTGGCTGTTTTTAAAAAATACGGCCCAAATCCTTGATTCCCGGAGCGCCCCCTTAAGGTGGTAGTGTCGCCAAAGCAGTTTTGCTCATAGCTTGCAAAAAAGAGCTTTTTGCTTTGAAATTGTACCTTAACTTAGAAACTAGTGAAATGCCATATGGTGTCAAATAAATACTGCCAGACACTAGACTACCAATATCTACCAATATTTTGAACCAATCACCATTTGTGCGCCAGACATCACACAACAGAGACATAAAAGTTCAAAAAAACAAGCCAGATATCAGATTGGCCAGCTTGTGAAGTACATGTAATGTTTTGACGCACAATTTTTTGCGACAAATAAGAAAAATAAAAAATGAAGGTTCGTTTTTCTTTTGATTTCAAAATAAGTGTCCAAATTTTTTACAATTTATCATTATTGCTGTGAGTACTTTACAGGTTACGCACAGTTTTACAGTTCAAACACGCATTACTCCGCTACCACTCAAGCAATTTGCACTAAAATTTGTGTGCATAAACTGGAGTATATGTGCTTTTACTTTGTGTAACGAATCTAAACAAAAAGTTTTTTAATTGTGACGAAATTATCGAATGTGAATAGGTTTTCAAAACGTCATTTTTCCGACTTTGCGACTTCACTGCTAACTGTATGCTGCATCAGTTTTTCTGAAACTTGGCAAAAATATTTGCCTTGAAACATATTTTTAGAATATATAAAGAACAATGACCTATCTTTCACTAAAAAAGTTTTATAGTCGCGCAAAATCGACTGCTTTCGCGACACTACCCCCTTAATTTCAACGGCACAAATTAGCACAAATTGAGCACTAATTCTTTAAATAATTTGTAGAATTTTTGCTTCTGGTGGGGCTGTCAAGTTCTGTGACCTGTAAATGTAGGCCAAAGTTCGAAGCCAAAAATGGCTACTATCTTTGTTTTTGGATAGTTTTGAGTGCGTTATGATGTTTTAAGGCATCGTCTAGGCTTAGTTGGCAAGATTCTCTAGGCTAAGCTGGCAGGATTTTTTCTGAAAATTTCGATTTTTTATTGCCTAAGCCTGAGCCCCATACTAAGCTTAAGCCGTAAGCCAGTAAGCCTAAAGGCCGATTCACACGCTGCGATTTTACTGCGATTTTGCCGCAGCGTTTTCGCCGCTGCGGCAAAACGCACTGTCTGAACAGACGCAGCATTTTCAGTGCGGAATGCATGCGTCTTGATATTTCCGCAGCGTTTTAAACGCCAGTCTGCGATTCGGCTTACGATTTCGGTGCGTTTTGATGCTGCGGACGTGTTGGTTTCAACAATATTCGCTAAACTGTTTGTCATATTTTTAAAACAGTGAAGACGCAGCAAAATAGTTTGCGAGACGCAACGTTTGTTCAGACGCTGCGTTTTGTGTGCGACACCCTGCGGCTTGCGTTTTGCGTCAAAATCGCAGCGGCAAAAACGCACCGTGTGAATCGGCCTTAAGGGGGTAGTGTCGCGAAAGCAGTCAATTTTGCGCGACTGTAAAACTTGTTCAGTAAAATGTTAGAAATTGTTCTTTCTATATTTTAAAAATCTACCAAAAGGCAAATTATTTTGCCAAGTTTCAGCAAAATTGGTGCAGCATATAGTTTACAATAATGTCTCAAAGTCGGAAAAATGACGAAAAAAAAACCTATTCACATTCCATTTTTTAGTCACATTTATCAATTTTTCTGTTTAGTTTTTTTACACACACTAATAGCACATATGTTGTAGTTTATGCACACAAAATTTAGTGCAGATTACTGTAGCGGCTGTGGAGTAATACTAGTTTGAACTGTGAAGGTATACTTAAACTGTAAAATAGTAGCAGCAATAATGATAAATTGTAGAAAATCTAGACGCTTATTTTCAAATCAGAAGAAAAACGAACCTTCAATTTTCTTTTTTCTTATTTGTCGCAAAAAATTGTGCGTCCACACATTATGTGTACTTTACAAGCTGGCCAATCTGATATCTGGCTTGATTTTTCGAACTTTTATGTCCCTATTGTGTGATGTCTGGCTTACAAATGACGATTGGTCCAAGATATTTGTCAATATTGATAGTGTGATGTCTGGCAGTAATTATTTGATACCATACAGCGTTGGACTAGCTTCTCATTGCATGTACTACTTCAAAACAAAAAGTTCTATTTTCACAGCACATGAGCAAAACTGCTTTCGCGACACTACCCCCTTAAGCCTAAAAGGCCGATTCACACGGTGCGTTTTTACCGCTGCGATTTTGACGCAAAACGCAAGCCGCAGGGTGTCGCAAACGAAACGCACCGTCTGAACAAGCTTTGCGGCCTTAGTGCGTCTCGCAGGTCAGTTTGCTGCGTCTTTACTGTTTCAAAAAAATGACAAAGTGCTAAGCGAAAATTGTTTAAACCAACACAAACGTAGCATCAAAACGCAATGAAATCGCAGGTCGAATTGCAGTCTGGCGTTTAAAACGCTGCGGCAAATTCAAGACGCAGGCATTCCGCACTAAAAACGCTGCGTCTGTTCAGACATTGCGTTTTGCTTGCGGCAAGCTGCGTTTTGCCGCAGCGGCAAAAACGCTGCGGCAAAATCGCAGTAAAATTGCAGCGTGTGAATCGGCCATAAGCCCAAGCCCAAGCCTAAATTAAGGCTAAGTTTGAATTTGGTCAAAAATTGGACGTTTCTGGCGAATTTGGCCAATTTTTCGGCAGGAACCCGGTGAAAGAGCCTTTGTTTTAAAGATTCTAAAGAATTGTAAACAATAATCTGACACCATTTAGACACGATTAGAACGGAAAAAACAAGAGCTTCGGAAAAAAATCGCGAAAACGTCCCTCACTGAGGGTTCAGATTTCGGGGGGTCGTGTCTCAGAAAATCCAAAAAATGAAATAGGGGTTCTTGAAGCAAAAATGCTTCCCCCAAGGTGCTCTACTAAAAAAAAATAGGTCCACTATTCCCCCCCAACTGCATTTAACCCGATTTTTTCAACGATTTTCTTAGGTAAGGAAGTTTTCGCAATTTTTTTTTTCAGAAATCCGCGCTTTTTCCGCTCTAAACGTGTTCAAATTGAGTCAGAATAATGTTTTGTGATTTTTTAGAATCAAAACAAGGGCACTTTGACCCCGCTGTTCCTTCCGAAAAATTGGCCAAATATTTACCAGAATTGGCTAATTTTCACAGGAACAGTCCTCTGAATTGTTTCTGAAATTTTTGTGAACTAAATTTTTGTTCAGATATAATTCAGATATCTTAATATTTGAAAACTGTTTTCAGATAAAATTTACAGAACTTTCACAAGCTCCGCCTTCCAGCGCTCATTTTCACGGAAAATTCATGTGTGTAAAATTTATCTGCAACTCATCTGAACACACAGGAAAACCATGAGTCGTAATCCAGTGTGAAATTTTATAATTTCACACTGTTTTCCGATGTCGGAATAGAGTGTGAAAGGCGTGAAAAATATTTCACACTCTTTTTCGACTAGTTTGGACTTGAGGGTCAGACTGAAGCGGGGGGGGGGGGGGAGAAATTATTTTCGATTCTAATTCGCTTCCTACCCAATCTTTTAATAAAAATATGAAACCCCCATCGTCAGCCATGCCCCCAATCTGATCTCTAGCTCCCAAAATAAATCCCCTTTTAAATAAATGTGAAGTGAAATTATTGGTGTTAAAACCCTAAGGGGTCGAATAAGTCGGAAAAACGGCATTTTTTCGACTAATGATCCGGAGTCCCCCTATATCTCCCAAACCCAGAAGGGGGGGGTCAAAACTTTGTCCAAAAAGTAAACTTTACATGAAATTTTTTGCGCAAAATTGGATTTAGGCAAAAATACTGAATTAAGGTGGTAGTTACGTTTTCGAAGTTTTTGCAATAATTCAAAAGTTACTTGATCGAACATAATCAAATTTGGCAGGAACATTGCAAACGCAAATAATAATATTTCAGCCAATTTTGACATTGATTCAAACTTTTACGGCTAATTTATAGCTCAAAAACTGGATTTTTTGTGTATTTTTTGAGGACTTACAAAATTGTATGCAAATTTTTGTGGCTCTTACACTACTCAAAAACGCCATTCAAAAAAGGTCTAACCCATTTTATTTTAAGAATATTTTTAGTTAAAATATGACATATTTCTGTTAGTCGTTCTAGGCGATCTGTAACTTTGAAGTTTTTTTACCTCAATTCTGACTTCTCATGCCAATATCACAAAATACCAATTATCACTTGGCACCATAATTTACATACATATAGTCCCTTATGCATTTATTATACCCGCAAAATTTGGTTAGTATATGTCACAGCAGCCAAGAGTATTGGCAGTGTTAATAAACCCTGTCAAAAATTGCAAGTTTTCTTCAGTCTCCTGAAACGTCATTTTTTCATCTTTTGTCCGCCATTTTTTCAACGGGTACGGGCAAACTGTGCTTAATGTAATATTAGCTGGCCTTAATGAGGCCCTATTTAACTATATTAAAAAATTTTAAATAATCCGTCATTTCTGAGCACCATGAGTGATTTCAGTTGAAGTAACAAATACCCTGTTTAGTTCATAAGAATGCAAAGAAAGCATACTTGACAGTAGCCAAATAAATTTGCCCTATACCTTTTTCGAATTGAGTGAAAAGGTTGATTATTTTTTTAGTTACAGCCTACCAAAGTCATAAAAACTGCCGTTTCTTGATTTTTTAGCAAAATTTGAGGCGAACTTTTGCTCATTGTAAAAATTTGCTAAATTATTACGTTTAGTTAAGCATACCAGCACTTTTACAACACATCAACGTGCCGTTGGTATAAATTTCTTGACTGTATGAGGAATATTTTTACCACAGTTACGAAATAACGAAATACGAGAAAAAATGCAAAAAATTGAGCTGATAAGCTTCACCAAAATAGTTAGCGTGCACACTATGAGTAACATCGACCGTTGAAAAATTGTAATTTTGTGAAAAATAAGTGGATTAATAATATGCAAAAGACCGCTTGTAAATTGATTTAGTAATTGCTACAAAATAGAACTTTGAAAAAAGCTGCGAAAACGTAACTACCACCTTAAATGACCTGCTGCTACCACTGAAACAGCAACTTCTTGGCTACTAAATGCTGCAAAAATTTTGTAAATCTGTTCATGCTTTGAAAAGTTACGAAACTTTATCTGAAGCTACCAGAACTAGGCTGACTGAAGCGTTACAGCAAAAGTAAGGTTCAGTGCACATCTCTTGCCATAGCTGGGAATTCTTTCAAAATATGGAGCTGCTTGGAGTATTTTAGTGCAGCAAATTTATTTTTGATGCTTCTTAGCCGGTTTTCCTATAAAATTAGGCTTCAGGCTTAGGGCTTAGGCTTAGTGCTTAGGTTAGGCTTAGGCTTAGTGCTTAGGCTAAGGCTTAGTGCTTAAGCTCAGGCTTAGTAGGTAAGTCAGAAAAGGCCTAGTCTTAGTTGCTTGTATCAAATGAAAGGACACTTGCTACTGTGGAATCATAAATAAAGCTGCACTTTTGAACCAAATAAGTCGGTTGAATAAGTCGGAAAAACGGCATTGTTACGACTAATGATCCGTAGTCCCCCTATATATATCCCCCAGCCCAAACCTAGAGGGGGGGTCAAAATTAAACGCTCTTTCGAATAGGCTAGGCTAGAAAATTGTAAGATGTAAGCTTTAGCTGGAAATCTAACTTTGTGTAATAATTAAACTTTACAATTCTAAATTCTAAACTTGAACTTGAATTCTAAATCAGGGTTGGCGCGACAGCGCCCAACCCTAGAATATGTTGCTAAAAACGAATATGTTGCGAAAACCTATAAAAATGTGTTTTCACGCGATAAAATATCAGTTTGAACTTCCCCCCCCCGCCTCAGTTTCGCCCGACTTGAGATATATACATGACAAATTAACAAAATTCATACCAAAACTATGCGCAACGGCATGAGTCACCGATTTGTCGTTAGCTATCTTTCACTCACTCGGAGGGGGGGGGGGATGAGTTTGCCTTCTGGCCACCTCCATGTAATGCATATATATAGGATTTAATTGTCGACTGTTTGTTTTAGTTGCGCGTAGTTGGTGCGAAGCATTGTCTCATTGGCGAAGAAAATGGTTTGTGTATAGCTGAGAAAGCCGAATACGCTCGATCAGCGTGTCAGCCTTAGCTTTATTTGTTTTGAGTTGAACTTGACTCGTTGCCACGCTCGAATTTGTTAGTTGCTCTAGTTTGCTGTATATTTTCTGGCAGCATGGGTCAGACGCTCAGTGAGCCAGTGACGGCCAAAGAAACCAGCAGCTGTGCGAATACCTTTGCGAAAGTTGGCTCCTCGTGTATGCAAGGATGGCGAATAAGTAAGCATAGTTGTACGTCTTTGGTTTAACTACCTACGATTAATTATACAAATTGGCTTGTTGATTTTATCTAATCGATATATATAGTTTATATCGACGCTAGGGATGGAAGTTTCGGTCCCGGTCTCGGTCTCGGTCAAAACCCGAGACTAGCCCAGTCTCGGTCTCGGTCTCGATAGTCGAAAAGTCTCGGTTTGCACCCGGTCTTGGTTTTTCAAATTTGTGAAAAATTTTCCTGTGGTCCCCCCTTTGGTTTATATTTTTTCAGGAAAATTTTTTCGGAAGTTTTCATTTCACCAAAATTTCAGACCGAACAGTCAGATTCTGTCAATTTTTTACCGAAAACAACTTTGCCGTGGTTGTTTAGTTTATCAGTTAACACAGTACACACACAAAAATGTATGTTTGTGATTAGGTTTGTTACTTCATACTATCTTTCGAGTCTGTCTGATTGATTTTATTCTTTAGTAGTCGCTGATTGATTTTATTCTTTAGTAGTCGTGTTTGGCTGGTTAACTTTTTTATGCCAGTTGGTGGCTTCACATAGTTAACTGTAAATTCCAATTAAAATGAGTTTAACAAAAATCAAAAAAACAAAAATCTGTGGAAGTATATATATACAACTAACGCACTACTCAGAACCATGCGGTGACACATGTAGTTCGGAAGATCAGATGAAAAGGGAAGACTCTACTCTCAACTAAAATTTAGTCCCTGGAGATTGAGTAGGCCCCACTCAAAGGGAGGTCACGCCGGAGGCAAAGAACGAAAAAGCGTCACGGCGTGCAGATCTAATTTCAAGCCAAAAAACCTTTCTATCTTGGGTGTATTTTAACTGGGTGTATCTGGATGATTGGTCATTCCAATATAATCGGAGCGATTTTTAGCTAAATTCGAGCCAAACAGTGTCAAAAATGCTATTTTTTGGCGAGAACAAGGACAAATTGTGTCTGTCTGGGAGAGGTCAAAATTTCGCAATATTCAAGAACACATGGTCCCACACAAAAAGATGAAAGAACCAGGAATGTAACTAAACCGAGATGTAGCTGTTAGTTATATATACATAACGTGTCTGACCATGGTGTTGCAAATTTATATACGTAAAAACTTCAAAATCATCAAAATCAACCAACAAGTCGTAAAAATTCATCAAATCAATAGGTAAAAAAATGACCCAGTCTCGGTTTTGGTGGTTTCGGAATTTGGTCTCGGTCTCGGTAGTCTCGGTTTCGTGGTCTCGGTCTCGGTCTCGGAAAAAAAACGAGACTTCCATCCCTAATCGACGCCTTAGGGTGAAAAGGGGATATCATGGACGTATCGATTTCTGCTCGGAATTGCATGGTGGTGCCTTTGCGCACATTATGTGAAAAGTATTATATTATTTGTTATTTTCACCTGCGGTTATCGTCACAAGAACAATGTAACAATGCCTTCGTTTTCGTTAGTTATTTTCGATGATTATAAATATAAATTTTTGTGTTTTTTATGTGATAAGGTTTTTTAATTTTTAGACATGGAAGACGCCCATACTCATTTGCTCTCCACTGCAGAAGATAAAGATGCAGCATTTTTTGCAGTCTACGATGGGCACGGTGGTGAGTGTCAAGCAACATTTTGTAATAAATGCTCATTAACCGCTCATATACCCATATGTATACGTAAACGTGTAATATTAATGCATTCACTATTTGTCGAATGTCACTTTGAATTCCTAATTATTCCTAATAAGTTTAACAACCGAATATTACTCAATTCTCAATCACGTAATGTGTATGCGTATGTGATTTTTATAGTGTTGTTGTCTGTTGGTAATTTGATTGATTACATTCACATGCACAAGAAGAAGAAGAGATTTATTTCTCAAAATACACCGGCTCACAAACTGACTGCGCATTATGCAATTATATACCCTAACTCCGGTGCTCCTAAAAAGTTAGTAAAAGTATTACCGACCTTTATCTCAAGTCGTAGCAATGCGCGTTAGTAGAATCAGTACGCAAACAGAAAAAATATAACACAGTAACAAAATACCAAGAAAAAAACAAAAAACAAGGATACCGACACAATAATAATCACTAGTGATAGTGTTGAGAAAAAGGACGAGAAAGACCACTTGTCTGGTCATCTAAGCCCTCGCCCTTGCAGGAAAGATTTCAAGTCTACGCCCCCCAGTTCTTTTTTAAAAGATTCCAACGAATTTGCAGACACAACATTTAGCGGTAATTGGTTCCAAATATTTGAAACTCTGTTCGTGAAAAAAGATGACGAAGTTTTTAAACGATGTATTTTTGTTTTCAACTTTAAGCGGTGCCCCCTAACCCCCTCATCAGGTGCAAAATCAAAAATATCAGTAAAATCAAAACCAAAATTGTTCGTAACAATACGATAGCAAGTACATAAATCGCTAATAACCCACCGTTCCTCCACGGATTTCAAATCTAATCTTACTGATCTATCAGGATACGAATAATTACTCAAACGTGGAATACGTTTTGTGAATCTTCGTTGCACGTTTTCAACGATATCAATATCTTTTAAAAGAAATGGAGCGCAAGCTGGAGAGTTATACTCTAAGACGGGTCAGACGAACGTCGTGAACATTTTTAATAAAAAATGAGGACTTCTGGTTTGAAAACAACGAAAGATGTTAGCTGCTATACGATGTGCTTTTTGAGCTACTTTAAAACAATGCAAAGATGACTTCATATCAGATGTAATGGTTTTATATGCCCAAGTCATTGCAAGAGGTTTTCGTAAATATTATTATCGGTTATATACTTTGTGACTACCGGATCTATGCTTTTCCCAAAACCGAAAACCTGACACTTCGGCAGGCTCAATTTCAGCTGCCATAGACAACACCATTCATAGATCGCGTTAAGGTCATGTAAAAGATCAGTTGACGTTTCCGTTTTAGTTTTAGCATAGATTTTGGCATCATCTGCATAAACAACAATATTACTACATTTTAAAATATTCATAATATCATTTATTTATTTTAGAAACAGTAACGGGCCAAGCACGGTGCCCTGTGGTACCCCGTTAGTTACACTTAATTTTGGTAGAGTAAAAATTTCCAAGTTTAACACTTTGTTTTCTATCATTTAGAAAATTTACTAAAACATTGTTTGGATACCATAATTTTGGAGCTTGTAAATCAATTTTGGGTGGGAAACTGTATCGAAAGCCTTCGCAACGTCTAAATATATAGTATGTATATGATAGCCCAAATCTACAAATTCTATCCACGATTGCAAAGTTTTCAACAAGTTAGTAAAAGTTGATTTCTTTTTTAAAAATCCATGTTGTCTTGAATCCAAAAGTTTCAGTGGGATCAAATTGTCACAAACTCACAAATTATATCACGAATTATATATGCTTTTCAGAATTTTGCAAAAAGCTGAAGTTAAATTATATAACAGGACGATAATTTGATGGATCATTTGCGGAATTTTTACGTTTGAAAATGGGTATAATTATCAATAAATTCAGTAATTTCTACAGGAGCCACGGAATTCTGTTTTTTTTTTGGGGGGGGGGGGGCAGAAATTAGTAATACCATTATCATACATGTACACTGGGTCTCGGTCTGGGTGGGGCTTGTCCCGACGATTACAGGGCTTGAACCGACAAAAACGCAAAAAGTTTCAATTTTCGCCTAAAAATAGAATTTTTTCACAAGAATCGCTTAGTTTTAGCGTTTTTTTCATTTTTTGCTAATTTTTAAAGCATTTTACATCAATTTACGGGCGATTTTTGAGAGTTTAGGCACTTTTTTCAGCCAAAAAGGACGGGGGCTTGTCCCGACGGGTCAAATCTGAGGGGGGGCTTGTCCCGAAATCTGAAATCGGGGGGGGGGGGGGGCTTGCTCCCCCAGACCCACCCATGTACATCTCTGACCATTATCGACAATAAAAGCTGAAACAAACTGATGGTTGAGCATTTCAGCTTTAGTTTCGTCACTTGTTGCAACTTTGTGGGTGGGAACGTTGCCTTTGGATGTTAACACGGCGTTGACTAATTTCCAAAACAGGTCTTGTTTACCAGCAGTTAAAATTTTTTCTTCCTCTAAGTGTTTATGCTCACCGAGATTTTTCATTTCTCACTGGAGTTTCATGACTGAAGGATGTCTGCTTTTGTGTATTTGCTTCCCGAGGTTTCAGTTAAAGGGACGTGGTGTATATGAAGTGCCATGGCGAGTATTTAGCGCGTCACCTGCTCTGTAGTCATGGTTCGCTGGTGGGTAACTGGAGTTTCATGACGAAGGATGTCAGCTTTCGTGTATGTGCTTCCCGAGGTTTCAGTTAAAGGGACGGGGTGTATATGAAGTGCCGTGCAGGGTTGGCAGTCTCGGTCTCGGTCTCGGTCTCGGTCTCGTAAAAAACCCGAGACTAGGCTGGTCTCGGTCTCGGTCTCGGTAGGAAAACCGAGACCTGCCATAGGGTGGTCTCGGTATTTCAGATGAGGCTAGAAGTTTTCAAAATTTTTTACGATCACGAAGATTTTTTTTACGATTTAAGATTCCAAATAGAATGCCAAGCATGGAATGTTCAAAACTGTCTGCTGCAGAAGAGTGTCAGTTCACGGGCAAACTAACTTTAAGTTAGTTCAAGTTTAAACTTTGTACATCGAGCTATTAATTAAAGTTTGAGCTACATAGAATGGGTTGTCTGACTTAGCGATATTGCATTTGTATGTGGAACCTCTCAAGCATAATGTTAAACAGTATATAGAAATACTGACCATCAATTACCAAACAGTGCTAACTTCGTAGTTGATATTTTGTAACTACAAATTTGCTGGTTTCAGCAACGTTACGAAGCGCGAATTGGGCGGCAGTTTAATTGAATTTCTTGAGCCCCAACCTCTCAACGCATGTCAAAGCATTAAGTATCTGAAAAAACCTAGGCACAATCAAATGCTGGGGGGGTGTGTATGAAGTGCCATGGCGAGCATGTAGCGCGTCAGCTGCTCTGTAGTCATGGTTCGCTGGTGGGTCACTGGAGTTTCATGACGAAGGATGTCAGCTTTCGTGTATGTGCTTCCTGATTTTTCAGCTAAAGGGACGGGGTGGATATGAAATACCATGGCGAGCATGTAGCGCGTCAGCTGCTCTGCAGTCATGGTTCGCTGGTGGGTCACAGGAGTTTCATGACGAAGGATGTCAGCTTTCGTGTATGTGCTTCCTTAGGTTTCAGTTAAAGGGAGGGGTTGTATATGAAGTACCAGGGCGAGCATGTAGCGCGTCAGCTGCTCTGTAGTCATGGTTCGCTGGTGGGTCACTGGAGTTTCATGACGAAGGATGTCAGCTTTCGTGTATGTGCTTCCTTAGGTTTCAGTTAAAGGGACGGGTGTATGTGAAGTACCATGGCGAGCATGTAGCGCGTCAGCTGCTCTGTAGTCATGGTTTGCTGGTTGGTCACTGAAGTTTCATGACGAAGGATGTCAGCTTTCGTGTATGTGCTTCCTTAGGTTTCAGTTAAAGGGAGGGGTTGTATATGAAGTACCATGGCGAGCATGTAGCGCGTCAGCTGCTCTACAGTCATGGTTCGCTGGTGGGTCACAGGAGTTTCATGACGAAGGATGTCAGCTTTCGTGTATGTGCTTCCTTAGGTTTCAGTTAAAGGGACGGGGTGTATATGAAGTGCCATGGCGAGCATGTAGCGCGTCAGCTGCTCTGTAGTCATGGTTCGCTGGTGGGTCACTGGAGTTTCATGACGAAGGATGTCAGCTTTCAGGGATGTGCTTCCTTAAGTTTCAGTTAAAGGGAGGGGTTGTATATGAAGTACCAGGGCGAGCATGTAGCGCGTCAGCTGCTCTGTAGTCATGGTTCGCTGGTGGATCACTGGAGTTTCATGACGAAGGATGTCAGCTTTCGTGTATGTGCTTCCTTAGGTTTCAGTTAAAGGGACGGGTGTATGTGAAGTACCATGGCGAGCATGTAGCGCGTCAGCTGCTCTGTAGTCCAGGGTTTATTTTTTCATTTTTTTCTTGGTGGCCAGCTGGCCACTAGACCCAATATTTTAGTGGCCAATGCAAAAATTTAGTGGCCAATTTAAAAGATGCGTTCACAATTTACTGAGTTAAAAAACACTGAAAATTACCAAACCGAGAGGCCTTTCAGCTTCCAGAAGCAAGCAAATTTGGAAAGTTTACGAAGTTTTTTTACATTACAAAATACAAACCACGAATTTACTAAAATGTCATTATTTTATGCAACGGTAAAAGACAGCTACAACGATGCACTACATAGCGTATATATTAAGCAAATAAACTGCCAACAATGCACTCATGTACACATACTACACATACTGTCATGAGACAAACCAACAGAGCCGCAGAAGTTGGTTTGGGGGCGGCAGCCCCCTGAAAAAATTGCAAAAAATCTTTGATTTATTGGTCGAATTTGGTTAATTGGAGACGTATGAGAAATTTTTTCAGCAGGCAGGAAAGGTAAATCGAAAGGGGGAACGTCAAATCACAGTGTATTACACATATAAATGCAGTATAATGTACACTCATGTACACATGCATGATGCATCGGCTTTGATGAAGGATCATAATAAGGAATGGCAAGCCACAACATTGAAAGGTTCTTGGGGTAGCAGCCCCCTCGAAAAAATGGAATTTTTTTCATTTTTAAGACAAATTTGGTCAACTGGAGACTTATCGGAAATTTTTTCGATCGGGCGATAAAAGCCAAAGGGGGGAGGGACCCTTGTGTACAATTTTACTTGCTGAATATTTCGGAGAGGGGTGCGGCCGCACTGCCGCCCCTATCCCTAGATCCGCCCCGCCCTCAATATAGAATACTATTATAAAAGTCCCCTTTGTCAGTTTCAACAAAAAAATTGATGAAACGGAAGCTTTCTTGCCACAAAACAGCTGTTGTGTTGCTTTATGATTTACACATACAATTTAATGTTCAAAGAACTTTTTGTTTCCGTTGTGCGATGCGCCTTTACGCGTGCTGCATGCATTGCGTGTAAATTTGAAAAAATAGCAGAACCTAAAATTCACTTATTCAGGTAACCCCCCCCACAAGTCAATGACAAGGATCAACAAATATTCACAACAAATTCATATCGCTGTCAACGAAACAAAAATAACTCCCGCGATACAATAGAGCACACTCAGATGACAGTGTGTACAAGCATTAAACCTCAAGAGTGAAGATTGTGCAGTATACATTATTATTGATAACCTGCACGGGGGTCTGGGGGCTAGAGCCCCCAGAAGCCGGGCGATTTTTTGATTTTGAAACACATTCTTCATGTTAAACTTCAGTTTTTGGTGGCCAGATTGGCCACCAGCCCAAAATTTTTAGTGGCCAATCCATAATTTTAGTGGCCATGGCCACCAGTTTGGCCCAAAAAAAAAACACTGCTGTAGTCATGGTTCGCTGGTGGGTCACTGGAGTTTCATGACGAAGGATGTCAGCTTTCCTGTATGTGCTTCCTTAGGTTTCAGTTAAAGGGACGGGGTGTGTATGAAGTGCCATGGCGAGCATGTAGCGCGTCAGCTGCTCTGTAGTCATGGTTCGCTGGTGGGTCACTGGAGTTTCATGACGAAGGATGTCAGCTTTCGTGTATGTGCTTCCTGATTTTTCAGCTAAAGGGACGGGGTGGATATGAAATACCATGGCGAGCATGTAGCGCGTCAGCTGCTC
>JASANF010000395.1:0-24074 GCA_030248245.1 Trissonchulus sp. WLG1_4
ATGTATATACATATGAAAAAGTACAACTATGAAAAAATCTGGAAGTGCACATATTCTGAAAATGCAAAATATGTACATATTTTCAAAATATAATGGGATCCAGAATCTTGTTAATAAAGATGAAATCCTTATCGTCTTCAAATCTAGTACGATTTTGCATCATTTTTACGGTTAATATATATAAGCTGCAAAAAAAACTTAAATGATACCAAAATTAATGAAAGAAAAATTACGAAAAAATACAGAACGCTGAAAATAAAATGTTTCAAAATAACAGGAAAAAGTTAAAATGCAGTTATTACAAAGTCAAGAGTCAAGACACCATGTCTTTTTTCATGTCCATGTTTTTTCAAATTTTCATGTCTAGAAACTGTCTATATACAGTATATCAAGCGCGGATCCAACTGTATATCAAGCGCGGATTCAGGGGGGGGGGGGCGGGGGGCGCCCCCCCCCGAAAGTTTTTCACAAGAACTTTACACTGAAACTTTACATTGAACTTTACGACTGAAACTTTACACAAGAGTCCCCCCTTTGGTTTTTATCGCCCGGCCGAAAAAAATTCCGATACGTCTCCAATTGACCAAATTTGCTCTAAAATTTAAAAATTTCTCCCTATTTTCTCCTGTGGGCTGCCGCCCCCAGACCCCCGCAACCCTCTGGCTTACTTGTTCTTGTTATTATCTTTCATCAAAGCCTATGCGTCTACATTATAGCAGGCGGGGAAAAAACCCGCATTTTCATATTTCGTCATGTAGCTCATAGACTATACGTTTTTACGGGAAACCAAAAAAATCTGTCGTAGGCCTAACCTTGCTCTAAATGCTGGGACCGGTTTCATTTAGCTATCTATTACCATTTTTCGGCGGGAAGCCAAAAACTTGCCGGGGAAAAAACCCATGTGGGGGGAAAAAACCCATGTGGGGGAAAAAACCCACCCCATAAATCACCCGAAAAGTGTGTTAGCGGTGGTTTTTCAACGCTATGGCACGTATTAGGAGTAGTAGAGGCCCCTGATGCCAAAACTATGCGCACATTTGCTATGGGGCCTCAGGTACAAAGTTTGAAAGCTGCCCCTAAGCCCATTATAAAATTTTGAGTTTTCCGATTTGAAAACCAACCACCTTAATTTCGCCTGAAAACGTTGAGAACAACTAAAAAGTTGCTATTACGCTTCAAATACATGCAAAATCTGCCCTTTATGGCTACTTTTTACGCCATCGACCCTCCATGGAGGGTACCGTAAGTGGGTGTGACTGGTCGTGACGGGCATATTTTAATTTTATTCGGTTATTTGGCGTTTAAACAAAAGAAATTGACAGGTTATAATTAAAAACATACAAAAAACTGGCAATAGTACCAGATAATACTACTTTCCGCTCCAAAGGGACCTCAAAATGACAAAGTCCGACTATTAGGCCCGTATTCCAGAATTCGACCAAGAAAATGACAGTATGCGCATTTGTGTTAACAATAAACGTCTTTTTGCACTACCATGAGTCTTTTGGAGTAGCTACTAGGTTTTTTTATATCACCAGACCTTTTTCAAAAAGTGGGTTTTTTTCCCCCACATGGGTTTTTTTTACCTCGTCTAATTTCGGTCATGCCCCCCCCCCCTCGTACGAAAGAAGGAGGGACCTGCCACTGCTGTCATGAATAGAGGAAGGTTAGTCCTCTGTAAAAGTGTTTTTACATTTGAGCTCGCATCTCTTAGTGCTAAGAAATGAGACTCCGAAATTCACCTCCCTTGGAGCCATGTCGGGTCAAAAATGGGAGGTCAAAATTTTTAACTCATAAAAAGTACCGACGAGACCCCGTTTGGATACCGCTTATATACGTTTGCCTACAGGGACTGTACTATACGCTGGCAAATTTTTAGACCTGTACCATATACCCAAGTTCCGGAACCGGGGTGGGTTTTTTCCCCCGCCTGCTATACAAGAGTACATTATGCTCCATATCAAGGGCGTACCCAGGGGGAAGAATTCCCCCCGAAATTTTTTCCCACTGATTTTTTACACACGGGTCCCCCTTTGGTTTTTATGGTCCGGCCGGAAAAATTTTCTGATACGTCTCCAATTGAGCAAATTTGGTCAAAAAATAAAAATTACCCCAAATTTTTTTCTGGGTGCTGTAAAAAAAATACGCCCCCAGTTCAGAGACATTGAAGCCAAGCCAAAACATTTATTACATTCACATGAAAACATTATAATGAAATAAATTAACTTTGTCGTTTCAGTTTCATTTTAATAACTGTATTCAGGCACTTTTAATTTGTTGTTGATTTCAAAATAATTTGTATTGCTGTATTCCTGTATTTTTGCTCTTTACACATTATTCTCAGGCCGTGTTTACATTGAGCTTTTTTTCAGCTGCTCGAGCAGCTGAAAAAAGCTGCAGCTTTTTTCAGCTGCTCGAGCAGCTGGAAAAAAGCTGGAGCAGCTGAAAAAATGCGGATAAGTATGGCGGTCACTATAGACTATGTAGCTGCTCCGTTGTCATGACAACGCTGCAGTTCCAGCTTTTTTTCAGCTGCTCCAGCTTTTTTTCGCCGTTTCCGGCTTTTTTGCAGCTGCTCGAGCAGCTGAAAAACAGCCGGAAATGGTGAAAAAAAGCTGCAGCTTTTTTTCAGCTGCTCGAGCAGCTGAAAAAAACTCAATGTAAACACGGCCTTATTAGGTGTAACTGTTGGCAGGCCGTTCCCGGCTGTTTTCCACCTTTTGAAACTGTTTTACTGTATTTATGTGACATATTGACTGCAGTTTGAATAAACCATTTTGATTGATTGATTGATTGACAGATTGTCACGGAAATGGCTTCACAAGCCAGTGCGTTCACAGTGTATGTATAAAGATTTTGGCCGATTGAAAAACACTGGTAGCTGTGTTTTACTTGAACAAACTTAAAAACTTTAGGTGTATAATTATTGAGTGTGGTGTAATTTTTTTGTAAAATAATGCATTATTTTCTTCATTTTCTTTTTTCTTCATAATTTTTAATTTTATTCGATTTTTTTGAAAAATTTGCATTTCAACGCTTTGTAATTTTTTTGTAACTGTTTGTCATTTTTTTGTAATTTTTTGTAACTTTTGTAACTAACTTTTTTTGTAATCTCATTGTTTTGCTTAAAATTTGGTAAAAACACATTGAACCACAGAAATGGCGTCTTGACTTTGTAATAGCATTTTAGCTTTTACTATTTTTGAAGCAGTTTTCACTTTCAGCGTTCTGCATTTTTTCGTCATTTTTCTGCGATTCTGTCATTAATTTTTTCAAATCTAAAAATTCAAAATTTTAAGTATAGTGGGCTCAAAGGGCAGTTTTCAAAATTGTGTACCTGGGGCGCCACAGCAAATCTGCGTCAGTTTTGGCATCAGAGGCCTCTACTGCTCCACAAAAATTACCGCTAACACACTTTTCGAGTGATTTATGGGGTGGGGGTTTTTCCCCCACATGGCTTTTTTCCCTGAAATAGGTTTTCCCCCGCAAGTTTTTGGCTTCCCGCCAAAAAACAGTAAGAGCTAGCGGAATGAAACCGGTCCCAGCATTTAGCGCAAGGTTAGGCTTATGACAGATTTTTTGGTTTTCCGTGAAAACGTTGAGTCTGTAAGCTACATGACGAAATATGAAAATGCTGGTTTTTCCCCGCCGTATAAGGTGGCAATATATTATAGTGACAAGCGTCAATAAGTTTATAGCAAGTGTTCCGTTTGCTTCTGTTTTGTCGCTCTATATATATATATATATATATATATATATATATATATATATATATATATATATATATATATATATATATATATATATTAGGGATAGACCGCTGGCTCGGCTCGGCTCGGCTCGGCTGCCGAGCCGGCCGGGTCGGCTCGGCTCGGCTCGGCTGCCGAGCCGGCCGGCTCGGCTCGGCTCGGCAAATTGCCTTTGGCTCGGCAATTTTGCCGAGCCAGGCCGAGAGCTGAGACTGCCGAGAATTTTCAAGAACTAACTTTCGAAAGTTTAAAAACTCTTTCCAGAATCCAAAAAGCTAGAGCTGTATATACTGTTTTTGTGTTTTTCCGTTAATAAACCACTCTCTCATACCGGTATATCCCGGGGGGAGGGCGGCCGCCCTGCCCATTTTTTATTGGAATTACTGCATGTAAGAATATTTGTGTATTAGGCGCAATCCATATAGTATAGGCGCAATCCATATAGTAATATTGTTGGTAAAATCCGGCTTCGTGGCGAAAATGGACGTACAAAACGGGCCCTACACAGGAACCTGAATTTTCTGTAAATTTTTTTCAGTTACACAATTTTCAGATGTTTTTTACAATTTCCAGCATTTTACAGACTTTCAGTGGAATTTCAGACAATTTTCAGAATAATTCAGGCAAAGTTCAGATAATTTTTACCCAGAATTCAGAGATTCTGAATTCTATCTGAAAAAATGTTACCGGCTAATTCTACATAAAATTCAGATTTACTGGTTTTCCTGTACTTTCAAGTAGGGATGTCGCGGATGTGACTTTTTTGACATCCGCGGATGCGGATGTTGATTTCTGACATCCGCGCGGATGTGGATCTTTTTAGAATACGTTCTAAGCAAGTTATGAGCCGAATTTTTGAAAACTTTTTACCAAAAAATATATATACTAAAAATAGAAAGTATAAATGCAAGAATGCATATACTAGGGAATGAGACTTAGATAAAACAGTTTGTATCAAAGTTGTGCATTCATTATCTTCTAAGCTATGCGCCGCCATCAAGAGTTTGTTTAAAACGCTATTGGTTAACTTCATGCCAACTCAAAGGCTATCGGCGTGACCCTCTGGCAACTTGATGCTTTTGGTTTTGCTTGGTGTATAATCACTATACGTACTCTGTCTAGTCTTTCTAATCTACGAAAGCATGCAAGTTAAAAACTGATAAAATTGTTTTGACAATTATTGCTTTACAAGTTTGTAGACTAGTCTCTCAAACATGCAAAACTTAGTTCGAATATGCCCGCAATATCAAATATTCGTGAAGCCTACTTTAGAAAAGAGCGATTTGCAACCAACAATGAGCTGAAAAAGCCTAGAATAAAGTTTCATCCACCGTTTTAAGAGCAAATAGCAAAAATATTGGTATATACATGCACAAAAATAAAAATTGTCGTCTGATTTTCTACATTTTTAGTAAATTTTGCCGAATCTGCAACATCCGCACATCCGCATTAAATTTTTGCGGATGCGGATGCGGATATCCGCGACATCCCTAGTTTCAAGTTTCATCCTTTTGTCGACGTCATTGTGTAGCTATCGATATGAAAACTGATGAATTTTTATTGAATTTTCGCACAATTTGCAGTTTGCCACCAAAAGTTGCAAACATTTAGGGTACCCCGCTCCCGTGGTCAAGGGTCCCCACAAAGGTCCCCCCTTTGGTTTTTATCGCCCGGCCGAAAAAAATTTCTGATAGGTCTCCAATTGACCAAATTTGGCCTAAAATTCAAAAAATTCTCATTTTTTTCTGGGGGCTGCCGCCCCCAGACCCCTGCAACTTAGTGGCTTACTATTCGTTGATATTATCTTTTAACAAAGCCAATGCATGTCTGCAAGAGTACATTCTGCTGAACTTACTTGTGTAATATACTATCTGATATGATGTTCCCATCTTTTGTTTTACTTTTCTTGTCAGAAAATATTTCTGATACGTCTCCAGTTGACTAAATTCTGCCTAAAAATTTCAAAAATCTCCATTTTTTCCTGGGGGCTGCCGCCCCCAGACCCCTGCGACCTGCGGCTTAATTCTTTTCGCGTTTTCACCACTGACGGCCCGAATCTTTTGGCTGTTTCTGAATTTCAGGAAGGAGCTTCCCCCATCCCCTCCAACTGCATGAGTATCAAATAAAAGCTCTAATCCTTCCTTGCTTCTTGACATAAGTCAAAATTTGTCACTGTCAAAAAAACCAAAAGTTGTACCCCAACACATTGATTCCCGGAGCGCGATTAAATTTTGATAAAACCCAAAATTACCCATAGTCGGCCGGCTCGGCTCGGCTCGGCCCGGCATGCCGCGCCGGCCGGCTCGGCTCGGCTCGGCATGCCGAGCCGGCCGGCTCGGCTCGGCACCGAAATTCCCGGCTCGGTCTAACCTCTATATATATATATATATATATATATATATATATATATATATATATATATATATATATATATATATATATATATATATATATATATAAATATATATATATATATATATATTTATATAGGCAATTTGTAGGTATATTCAGGGGCGTAGCCAGTACCCTTACACAAGGGTCCCCCCCTTGGTTTTTATGGTCCGGCCGGAAAAAATTTGATACGTCTCCAATTGACCAAATTTGGCCTAAAAATCAAAAATTTCCCAATTTTTTCCTGGGGGCTGCCGCCCCCAGACCCCTGCAACTCTTGCCATAGTGATCCTTGCTTTTATCTTAAATGAAGACATGTGCATGTATATACATACATCTGCATTGTGCCCTATGTATTTGCTTAATACAATGTTTGGTGCATCGTTTTAGCTGTTTTTTTGTTACAAAAAAATACATTTTTGGTATGTAATTTTACAGTTTTTATGTAAAAAAATTTCGGAAAATTTGCTAATTTGCTAGCTTCTGGACCATTGCCGGCCACCGTTTTTGTAATTTTCGGAGGTTTGATCTCCAATTTTACGTTCGATGCTGCAGCGGTGGAAAATTGCATGTTTTTGACCGAAAAAATGGTAATATGTGTCGTTTTTTGCGTTAAAATCGCAATTAAGTGCATTTTAACGCATTTCAAAAAAATCGAAAAGTTATTCCCCCCCCGAAATTTTTTTCTGGCTACGCCACTGGGTATATTGATCGTAAATAGTCAAAATCGTCAACTGGGAATAACTTACAAAAAAGGTACAAAAAAGTCACAAAAAATACAAAAAATTACAAAACAGTTACAAAAAATTACAAAAACATTTTTGTATTTTTATCAAAAACAGAAAACGGCCAATTTGTATGTTTTTAACGGCAAATTACAAAAAAGTTACAAAAAAATACAAACTTGCACAGTGAAATTACAAAAATTTGACAGAAAAATTACAAATTTATTACATATTGGTTTGTAATAAATTTGTAATTTTTTTGTAATATTTTTGTAATCAGATTTTCTCCTGTGAATGGACCTCGCTGTCTTCTGAGCGGCGCTGTCTTCTGAGCGGTCGCAAAATTTGATTTTGAACAAATCGATAGTATATATATATTTCCCATATTTAGTTAAATTTAAGTTTTTCGAAAATCGTGATGAAACTATGAAATCGCAAGCCGAAATTACACTCACGGTTGGTCTCGTTTGGTTTTCACAGTGAATGCTAATTGTATATATCAATCAACTTCATATTTTGTCTGGCATACTTTTACACCGTATAATTTGAGTATATATATATTTGACTTAACACGTGTCAATCTGTTTTGCAGATTTTATGTGCTTGGTTATGGAAGACATCCCATCAACGAGTAATAATTGGTCTCCGATTTTGTCTGTTTATGATCCTATAAAAGCCGGAAGTATAGATGGAACTGATACGAGGTACATATTTGGGACATGAGATAACCCAGGCTCGAATTCAAATTGTCACGTGCATATACGTTTAAAAATCTAGTATATATTGGCTTTCTTGACTTATGGTTCGTTTAGCAAATCAACTAAGCTCTTTTATATATAGGACAACTTCTTGTTAGAGGTGGGTGCTGTGCCAGTGGTCAGCGGACCTACTTTTCGTAATTGAACAAAACAAAAGCATTTTAAAAACAACCTTATGTATATAATTATATACCTTATGTATATACTATATACTCATTATTATTAGATAGTTGTGAGTGCGTTATATATAAAGCACAATCTTTCCTGAACAGAGGTCGGCAAGGTCGAAGTCGCCAGCCTACAATGGACTCCGGACCGTTGCGTAGTCTTTTAATTTGTATGTATACAAGTGATTACATTAACGTCTTGTTAAAACTAAACTATATACCTGCAGGATCAAGTTGAGGGAGGGGCCAACGTGCCTTTTTGCCCGAAGTTTTACGAAGTTTGTCCATTGGGGTGGGGGGGAGCTACGCGACAGTGGTATCTGCGACAGTGGGGATTGCGTGCAAGACTTACAGGGATGGAAGTCTCGCTTTTTTCCGAGACCGAAACCACGAAACCGAGACCACGAAACCGAGACTACCGAGACCGCAAAAACCGAGACTTTGGGTCATTTTTTGCCATTTTTACGTATTGATTTGATGACTTCTTACAAGTTTTTAGATAAAATTACAAGACCATGGTCAGACGCCTTATGTATATATAACTAGCAGCTACATCACGACAATTGTGGGTATATACATGACATTCCCCGTTCTTTTGTGTGGGACCCTGTGAAATTTTGGCCTCTGTCCCAAAACAGACGCTATCGGGCCTTGTTCTCGCCAGAAAAAAGCAGTTTTGACACTGTCTCGAAATTAGTTAAAAATTGCTCAGATTCTATTGGACTTACCGAGTTCGGCTAAAATACACCCAATCTAGAGAGGCTTTTTGGCTTAAAGTTTCACCCGTGTGCGTCCTGACGCTCTTTCAATCTTTGCCCCCGGCGGCCGCGGGGCCCCCGTTGGGCGGGACCCCCTATAACCCCTGGGACTAAATTAAAGGTAATAATAATTAAGCAGGGGCGTAGCCAGGATTTTGAAAAGGTGGGGTCGCACCTTGTCCACTTTTTTGGTCACACTTTTACACTCACTAATTATTGCGGGGTCTGGGGGCTTCAGCCGCCAGAATCCATTATTTTACATAACACGTAATTTTGGTCATTTAAATGAATAGTCATTGTTACGAGGGTCTGGGACTCTGGGAGCGGCAGCCCCCAGAAAAAACTTGAAATTTTTTGATTTTTAGGCCGAATTTGGTCAACTGGAGACGTATCAGAAACTTTTTCAGACAGGAAAATTAAACCAAAAGATTGGAGTGTGTTACAGTGTTTTAGTGTGTATTTGGAGTATTATTACAGTGTATTACACAAGTAAATGCAGCATATGTTTTCGTATAGACATGCATAGGCTTTAATGAAAGATGATAACAAGGAATGCTAAGCCACAGAGTTGGAGGGGTCTGGGGGCATTTGGCACAGTAAATTTTGTCTTCTGTAAGGGCTAAATTCACACTAAATGGAGTTTCAGTAACTATGTGAAGCCAAAAACTATAAAATGTAATGATAATAACACAGACAGACTTGAAAGATAGTATGAACGAAGAAACTTAATCACAAAATTTGAAGGATCTGTGCTTACTGATAAACTAAATAACCACGTTAAAGTAGTTGTTTTCGGAAAAAAATTTACCAAATGTCACTGTTTGTGTTTGGGGTCAAATAATGGTGAAATGGAGACTTCTGAAAAAAAATTTCCTGCCAAAAATTCAAACCAAAGGGGGGACCACGGCAAAATTTTTCATAGATTTGAAAAACCGAGACCTGGTACAAACCGAGACTTTTCGACTACCGAGACCGAGACTGGGCTAGTCTCGGGTTTTGACCGAGACCGAGACTTCCATCCCTACTTACACGACAGTTTAATTTAATGAAAACGCCACTGCAATAAAACAAAATCATTTTAACGTCGCCCTCTTTGCAGAATATGTAAAAATCCGGGACTATATAAAACATAAAGGACTACGCACGGCGCGCTTCGCTGGCGGCGTGCGCAGTCCTTGGCGCAGGCGCGTGCGTAGTCCTGCGTAGTGCGTGGGTCCAGCCTACAACGTTGTAGGCAAATTGTAGGCTATGCTGACCTGTGTTCCTGAAAATTTCTATTTCTTTGTTCTTTCTCCTGAGCCTAGGCCTGATGCTTAGCGTAAACCTCAACTAACCAACAGCTGCCAACTTATATCTACCTGCAGTGAATTTTCCTTTTTAGTCATTTTTGTGTTTCTATTTTTAGACCTCACGATAAAGCTCTCATTCGCGCTGTACGAGCAAAATACCACCCGAAAATCCATGGCGAGGCTAACAAAAGTGACCCGCGAAAAACTATATTTGTTTTTAAATTGAGCGATAAAACAACCGAAACAAGTTTGAAGGATGCATTCAACTGGTATGGACGGATTTGTGCTTGGCTTTAGTTAATTTAATTTTAATGAAATAATTTAATTTCCCTGAAACTTTTATTAAAGTAAACTTTTGCGCAAGTATATAAGTTCTTTGCAGCACCGTAACCTTTGTTGAACCGCCGGTTTATATTTTTTGATTTTGTGGCGACCCTAGTTAGATCATCGCGAGTGTCATTTTTTTGTAGCTGAGAGACGCAGTAATTACTTGTATATTAATTTGGGCCAATCCGTTGCCCGAAATTATTCCCAAACCGACAAAAATGTCACTCCGGTGCGGCTTATGTCCTTGTTTGTTAATTTTAGTATGAATAAAACTTAATAATTATATTATACTTATTTAAACCTTTCTTACCCGGTTTTTTAGAGTCTGACTATAAACTTCTGGACCCTGAGACAAAAAGAAACACACGATTTCATTACGAAAAGAACAAATTATATACAAGTGACAAGTGTACAGTAAATGGGTAGTCCCAAAAATTACAGCACCTATTTTGTCTCAGGGTTCAGCAATTTCTGGTCAGACTTTAATATAAATGATCGTCTGATCGCAATTTTGGTTTACCCGGCACTTTCCCCTTCATAAAACTAACAAAGAGTTTGTCTGCAGTGGACTGCAAGTCTGCAACAAGACGTTTTTACCCGCAGTCCGCCACGGCTTTATTGCTACTGGAACTTGAATCTATATAAATGTCTAACTTAGAGTCTAACCGGTATTAGTTCTATTTACTTTTCATTTTATCAAACTTCTTTTTAGTTTCGGCTCCGTGAAATCCTGTACGGTGATTCGCGATGTGGTGACTGGGTTTCCCAAAGGCTATGGTTTCGTGGAGTTCTCACATAGAACGGGCAAACAGAAAGCCATTGACCGGAGACGGACATTTTTGGATGGGTATATATATATATTATGTATAATTTTTTCTATTATTGTGCAGTTGTGCTTGAACGCCCCCCCCCCCCCATGGATGGGGGCACGGCGACCAAAATCGAGGGGGCGCACCAAATTCACGATAAAATACTATTTTTAGGACAAAAATTGGTTCTTATGCTTTAAATGTTACGTTTTTATACGTTATAATAGCTACACTGATACCAAGTTTAACAAAAAAGGACCCGAAAACTCTACCAAGGCGACATCGCTACTGCAAAATGTCGCTAAAACGTCCTTTCGGAAAAAATTTCGGGCTATGGGGGGGCACACCATCTGAAATGGGGGGGCTCCGGACCAAATTGGGGGGGGGGGGGGGTGCCCCCCCCCACCACCCACCCCCCGCTAAAAATATGCCAGGCGTGTTCAGTTTGAACAGAAATTTCCTGTTGGACCAAAGTAAACTTTAAAGTAGATATAAATAATCGCAAACTTCGGTTGACGGTTAGCTGTAAACCTCGTGGGGTGTATTATTAAAAGATACAGTGAGTCAGTAGCTCTTGATTAATTAACTATATACTAGACGTAATTTATTGAACCCCTTCATCTGTAGGTCAGTTTGACTTAGATTAGATTTATACAAAACAAACTTTTTGTAGTTTGCAGTTGTATAACTAACTGTATATAATATCTCTCATTTCATTGTTATATATATATATATATATATATATATATATATATATATATATATATATATATATATATATATATATATATATATATATATATATATATATATATATATATATACTTTTCTTCTAGCAATGAAGTATGTATCGACACTGAGCTGAGTCGAAATATGCCGAACTGGAAACCAAGACGATTGGGGGGCGGATTTGGCGGAAGGAAGGAAACGGGGCAGCTAAGATTCGGCTGCAGACACCGACCGTTCAGGCGACCGTTCGCGAAGACTCCCAGATCACTCCCTGTTGCTCAGAAAAAGAAGAAATTTGCACGATGATGTGAAAATTTTGCTGGACTGAATTGATCCTTTTTTGTTCAGTCTGGAGGTGGAACTACATATGCCGTGATTTTGGTGTGTCACAGAACAAAAATGATGAATGATCAAATTTTAGGCATGATGATGATATGCTAGAATATTATGATTGAAGTGTAAAGTTGGTTGGGGCTATATTAAATTTTTTGTCTACGCCCTTGGTCAACAGATTCGATTGCATCCAAAACTGTGCTGCTTTTTTATTGTTCATGACAACTCTTGCTGTAATTTCATCTTTTTTTCACGTATAGAGTTAAAACTATCGACAGTTTTATTTTTAGCCGCGTTTAAGCTTGCGGAATTAAAATTCAGCCAGCTAAGGCTTGTATATATTTTTGTACTTACTACCTATATACCTTTTACACTGTGCTTTATTTTGTACAGCAAATAAAACTATTTAATGTCTAAATGCAGTAATTTTTGGACAAAAGTAAGCATAATATACACAGTAATTGGCAGATAACTAGTAAGTGAAAAAAAACGAAACATGTTACATTTTAGTAGTGTTGTCTCAAAATGCGAAGTTCCAATTTTTAAAGCCAGATTCAAAATTTTCAAAATATAAAGTTTTAGCAAAGAGACACTGCAAGCCTTAAAGCTACTGCAGTTTTTCACTGCGTTTAAAAATGTAGATTCTAACAGTTCTACCATATTGTTTAAAGTCTTTAATATTTACAAGTCTAAAGAGAAGAGTAGGGTCTTGTAATTTTTTTTAAAAAAAGCTCCACTTTGAAGCATGGCAGTAAGAGAATGTATTTTTACGGTTCGAACCCTGTGATCGTTTCATGCTTCGTGCCATATGATGTTATCAACCAAGCCGTTTGTGCGTTGACTTTTTTTTAGTGAGTAAGGTGATCATTTTCGTTGATTTTTTATTTGAAGTTTTCAAGTTGGGGTATATTTTCAGCTTGGGTATAGACGTGAAAGGGTTAAACTTTAACAGAATTTTGGCGTTATAGGCAAACATGATTGTATATATAAGCTAGGGCAAAAAAGTTAAACTTTAACTTTAATTAAAAAAGGTAGAGGTCATAAGTTAACTAAGTACAAAAAAGTTAGAAGTGTTACTTTAACTGTAACTTTACTTACATTAAAACACCCTTACTTTAACTTTAACATTAAAGTAATAAGTTATATAAAAGTCATTGATTTTGGGCTTACTTTAACTTTAACTTAAATAACAGCCTGAGTCTTACTTTAACTGCAACTTTAACTTAAATTAAAGCCTTGGCCTTACTCTAACTTTAACTTTAATGAAAATGGTCCAGCTTTTTTGCCCTAGTATAAGCATGAAATGATCTCAGGGTTCCATTTTTAAGTTGAATGGTCAGGCCATTGTTATTTTTGTGAGTCAGAACTGTAACTGTATTTCACAATGTGTCCCAGCTCCGCGGGAAATTTCTCCACAATCAGTTTGATGGCATCTTTATCGGCGAGTAAGCGGCGCGCCAGAAATTGCTCTGCTTCTGCTTTGGATTTTGGCTCGCTCTCGTTGCTGAAAAATTCAGGAACAGTTCGGGTTGCTGATTCTTTCCTACACACACACACACACACACACACACACACACACAAAGGGTGCACTGTTAGTCAAGGGTGGACGGGGGTCGAAATTTGCGACCCGCGACACAACCCGCGGCTCGTTGCTCGTCGGGAAGCCATGATGACCCGACCTGCGCTGTAGAAGTCGACTCGCGACCCACTTTGACCCACCTTTCTGATAGAACATATATATTACCTAATGATTGGTTGTTTTTAGCTGATGCACAAGTTCCGACCCCACCCAACCCGCGTCCACCCCTGCTGTTAGGGTCGATTCATACAGCCGTAAATATGTCCGTTTAGCTGGCATAATTACGACATACGACGACATACCTAATGCTCTTAAATCTACACAAATAGTTGTGCGATTGTTTTGCCGGCTGATCGGCCGGCTGTATGTTTGAATCGACGCTCATTTTAACAACCTGAGTTGTAGAGTGTCAGCACTCAGCAGTAGTGCCGATACAGACCTTTTATCAGCTGCCTTATCGTCGGATCCACCCGGGGGTTTCTGCATTTAAAATTAAGGCAGCAATGTAATAGGTACACTAGTCTCTGCAAAGAATAGAAACATACTTAATCAGCATAGTGCATGCATACACGCAACTCGGTCAAGTCCCGTTCATATTTGTCCGTAAAGGCTGTCCGTGTGTGTCCTACTCCAAAAGAGTACCTAGTTTGATTCACTCACAGTTGTCTGGATGTCCGTAGAAACTAGAAACTTGGGTCTTTTTTCTGCTATTCCCCCCCCCAGTCTGGAATTTGGAGTTTACTGAGTAATTTTGGCACCAACGGACTTCTCTTGACCTCAGGACTTCAAAAATGTTTGTTAGTTTTAAAAGTTTTAAAAAAGTTTTCAAATTCCGGACCGGGGTGGGGGGAATAATGGATAAGAAGTAAGAACCAAAACTTGTACGTGAATGTCCGTAAGGGCCGTCCGGCAGTCCGGAAGTCAAGTTGAATTCAGTTCAACATTTGTCCGTGTACGTAAGGCGATAAATGTGTGCATGCGCACTGTGTGCAGGGTCCGTGGAAGTATGAATATGCTGCTTACGGTCTAGGACACATACAACTACGGCAGATATTTCTGGATAAGTAATGAAGTTAACACTGTTCGGCTGTCCGCAAGAAACACTTTACTGTGGCCTAAGTATGCTGTCGACTATGATTAGAGTTCTGCCACTAGCAAATTTTCCGGGCCGGGCCGACTAGCGCGCTTCCGGGCCCGCGGCCCGCTACAGGCCCGGCGGGCCGTAGCGGGCCTATCGGCCCGGGGCCCGCGGGCCGGCCCGGAGCAGGCCCGGGGCCCGCGGGCCGGCCCGGAGCAGGCCCGGAGCCCGCGGGCTGGCCCGGCACAGACTTCAGCAAGTGAGAAAATCATTGTGTGTGCGTCTGAGTGTAGTATAAGTGCCTGCGCACTTGTAAAAATCAATATATATATGCAATGCAGTCGTTGTTCATACGTTGCTGAAGCTCGAGACGGCTCTGGGCTTGCGGATTTCTAAGCCCGGCGGGCCCCGCGCGGCCCGGGGCCCGGGGCCCGCTACGGCCCGGGGCCCGGAATTTTACGGGCCGGGCCCCGGGCCGGGCCCATTTCTAAAAATTCTCTCCGGGCCGGGCCCGGGCCGGCCCGGCCCGGGCCCGGCCCGCGACAGGCCCGGGCCGAACTCTAACTATGATCCGGTAAGCAATGGAGCCTTTGGGCTGTCGATGTCGAATTTTGTATAAGAAAATCTTGAGGGATATGATTATGAACTACAAACGGACCAAAATAAACTCAAGTATGTAGAATGCAACAATTTAGTCTAAGATAAATATCAACGGTGCACAACAGAATGGAGTAAACTAAACCGGCAACTGACGTCAGTTACGGCTTCCAGATGCCTCTAATAATTTATTCATATAAAATGGAACAGAACCAAATAAATTTAGGAATAAAACTTAAAACTGACGTCAAAGCAACTAAAATTTTGCTATTAATATACATTATGTATATCTACCAAAAAACTTGATGTGCTTACAAAAAATTTCATTGATGTTTATTCGGACATATTGAATAGCGCTAGATTTCTCAAAAAATTAAAAAAGATACGAAAAATGAAGCCACTAGCTATATTTGAAGGTATTATCCGAGACAAGATTTTCTGACTTCCTAAGTCCCTACCAGAGAGATAGTCAAGCCAGACTTAAAATAAAGTTTTAATTCATTGACTTCATTCAACAGCAACTAAAACAAGCAACAACAAACAAAACAAATATATTTCTCACAAACACCTAATCCATACATGTATGAGGGGGGGGAGGGGGGGGACCCCCCCAAATCGAGGACCCGGGGGGGAGGGTCCCCAAAATTTGGGCAAAATTTAGAAAAAATGGCACTTTTTGGCGAAATTTTTAAAAAATTTTGCAAAATTTAGGGTATTTTTGGTCGATCTGGGGGGGAGGGCCCCCAAAATTTGGCCGGAGAGGCCCCCCCAAAATTTTGACCCCGTTACATGTATGACCTAATCAACAGCGAGTAAAACAAGTGGTAACAAAGTAACAAACATATTTCTCATCTAACATGATAACAACGGCTCAAAGCTAATTTTTTGAACAAAAGTTCAAAACAAAACAAACTTTTTTGCAGACGTGAAAAGTTACTGTAGACAACTAACCAGCAACACTACGTTACACACTGTAGAAGCGAACTGTCAAAAACTTTGTCAGAAGCTCCTTTGTCTGAACCTGAATCAGACACGTTTTCATATGATTTGCGCATAATTTCACTACAAGATATTGCCAGATTGCCTAAATGTTACAGATTCCGTCGATTTCCTTAAACCCTGGCTTTTTAGTTTAGCTAAAATTGCAGCAGAAAAGGACTTACTGTGCTGCAGGTTTGAAATTTCAACCGAGCTAACACCAACATATCAGAAAAACCACTAAATTCGTAACCAACGTATCAACCAATACTTCATAATGAAATTATCTGGAAATCATGCAAAACGCATGTAAAACTCGCTTTAGCTAAACCACAGTTCTGAAATCCACCAATACTGTATATAAGTTGGAATTTGGAAATATATAATTTGGAGCAGTCACATAATCACAATTCACTGCTAAAGTTCGATAGAAATCCAAGAGAAATTCGCCAACTGAATTTGCGTAATCCACCCGCGATAAGCCAAGTTGATATTATTCCCAAACCGCCCTGTAGCCGGCATAAGTAGTGTATACCGGTTCAAAATCGAATTGTCATAACCAAATCTCGAATTGTCCAGCTTAGCGGTTTCAGTTTCTAAAAAGCCGTCGGTTTTTAGCTTCAGAAGATGTTTCAATAAGAGCTCATGAGATTTCAGAATTTTCACAATTTCAGCCGATCCTTCTTTATCCAACGGTAATCTGGGCAAATTATCAGAATCGCTCAAAGTTGTTTCGATCCAGTAAGTTTGCAAAAAATTTGTGGCCCGTCGAAAAAAATTCAAAAATAAATCCAAATTTTCCCATGGTGTCTGATTTGTCTCCAATTCAAGGGGAAAAAGTATAGGAAAAAAGAACGGGGGTCTAAAATGGTGTTCCCGATTTAGCCGACCGATTTTTGCGATCCCACGAGCTAATTCGCTACTTTCCGTGAATTTTTGTGAATCGTCTAAAGCACGTTCAATAACGCTGAAAATTAACTTCAGCAGTAAACTTTTTCTTTTTTTCGACATCAACTTTTCATCTCGACTCATGGATGCAAGAAGCCAAGTTTCATTTTTGACATTTTTTGTTTCAAGCGGCTGTGGCAGTAGAGTTGTTACGGTTTCCACAAAATCGCGATTGAAAACCAAAAGCTGCGCAGCATTGGGCAATAAAATATCCACCAATATCAGGAGCGCAAACTTTTTCACCGACTCATTTAGGTGCGTCAGGGCGCAACTGATATGCGCAGTTATCAGTTGTGAATACGGTTTCATGGCTGATTGGACAGTAGAGACGAAGATAATTTTCAAAACCTCTCGCAAGGCTGTCTGCACTTCTGTTTCAATATCCATTACCAACGGAATGATGGCTTCAAAAATGGTTGAAAATTGTTCACGCAACAGTTGCTGATTGTTATTTATCAATTCTTTGATTCCGCGCAAAGCGTCCCGTCTCGTATGCGCATTATGATGATGCAATTGACTGCACAAATCCTAAAATAAGTACGAACGGTAGATAACATAGTTCATGTCACGGTATTATAATATAACGTAACTATATACATGACAACTTTTGTTACAGTTTTTATCAACAGAATTTGGGCGCAACTTTTTCACATTTTTGTCAAGAGAATTTTGGTAGCAACTTTTTTAGTTGTTTACCAACAGAACTTTGGGGCACTTTTTCGGGCTTCATAGCAATGGACGTTGGCTCCCCCCCTGGGTTTTTTTTGCGCAAAAACGTTCGCAATTGCGAAAAAAATTTGATGATTGCGAAAAATTTTCGAACCTTTTCGCAAAATTGCAAAAAAATTTTTACGCAGTGGGTGAACTCCTAAGGTCTATGCGCTGATTTTTGTGGTTTAGTCGGAAAACATTTCCGATACGTCCCCACTTGACCAAATTTGGCCTAAAAATTGAAAATTTCTCCGAATTTTCTGATCCCATAGACCTTTGCCATCCACTCGAGCAACTTTGTGACTTGATGTTACTAGTGACTATAAATAGGACATATTTTCTTCCATGTATCATCACACCGACTGCATGTAACACTAATATACAGTATAATAGGGCTCGGAGGTGACATAATTAAGAAAAGAAACATTTCAAAATATTAGCATTTTCAGGCCTAACTTGATCATTGGGCAAAAATTCTAAAATTTCTTTACGGCTGAACATCGTGAAAATTGTGAAAAATTACACAAAATTCTCAGGACGGCTCCATAAATTTAAATGAAAATGTTAAATCATTGCTTTTTGGTCAGAACGGAGAAAAATTGCGTCAGCCTTAATCCTGTATAGGCGTAATAATGTTTTATTAACATTTAAATTAAAATCTACTGCATTTTAAGTCACAAAATTAAGCTGCGAAAGAAAATGATTTTGCGAAAAAAATATCAAGCTTTTCGCAAAATTGCGAAAATTTGCCAGCGAAAAAAAACCCAGCCCCCCCCTAAAATTTGTAGAATTTTGACAAGCGTAGAATTCACTGATTCGTACGATTCCCCAATTTCGCACGAAACTTTTTTCTCAAGAAAGCTTCACGATATGATTCTATAATGTCGCATTACGTATGATGATTTGTTTGATACGCAAGGTCCTACTGCCTATCCCATCACCTAGGCTTAGGGAAAAGTAGAAGAATTTCTCAGTTTCGCATTCAGTGTTTCTAAAGAAAACGAGAGACAGTAGTATGCAGACAGAGAATGCCAGGGGGGGCGTAGACATTTTTGCTTATTTTAGCTTTGTGAGCCGATGAAATTGCCTTCTAGGGGGGTTTTTGCCAGCCCACCCCACATTCATGTGTGGACAAGAAGAATGAATACAATAAACGAATAGAAGAAGAAATAATTTTAATACCCTAAGATTCAGCTTTCGCTGAGTCAACGGTTGTGACTCATCTTTTTCGTGTAACTGTTGGACAATGACCACTTTTCCAGCTTTAAACGCAGTGTTGGTCTCTTGGGGTTTCTTTAGTTTTCGGCCAGCCTTTAGTCGTATCTTCTGAAAATCTTTATGGGCACGTTTTCTTGGCATTCTACAACACAAAAATAAAATAGACAACAAAATAAATATAAAATACAACAACGGAACATAATAATATAAAAAATCAATGATCCAGACCAGGGTTTTTTTTGGTCTGAAAAGTTTAGGCCACTTGGCCTCAGGTCCAAAATTTTTTTAGGCCAACTGACAAAAAGCTTAGGCCACCTCATTTTTGCATAAATTATTTACAAAAATGAGCATAGTATATTGTGCAGTTGTGTAGCCAGAAACAAATTTTGGAAGGGAATCGACTTTTAGAATTTTAAAACTGTTAAAATGCATTTAACAGCAATTTTAGCACAAAAATGACACATTAGCATATTCGTTCAAAAATAATGCTTTTTTTGTTACTGGAGCGGCATCTAAATTTTTTTTGGAGCTCAAACCACCAAAAATTATACAACAGCTGGCGGATTGGCGAGGATCTAGAAGATTTTTACGGACCATAAATTTACAAGAAATGAAATTTTCTGAAATTGAAGCAGAAAGAAAATTTTTCTACCAACAGTTACAAACTATATATACATTACAGTGGCGTAGCCAGAAAAAATTTTCGGGGGGCTTCTCAATTTTCTGTAATGGGTTAAAAGGCACTTTAGCAATTTTAACACGCCTTACAAACGCAAGATTACTAAACAGTTGCAGGGGTCTGGGGGCGGCAGCCCCTAGAAGAAAATTGGCGACTTTTCCAATGTTTAGCCCGAATTTGGTCACGTGGAGACGTATCAAAATTTATTTCTGACAAAAATTGAAACAAAACATCAGAACGTCACATCAGACAGTCTATTACACAAGTAAATGTACCATAATATACTCGTGTACTCATGTAAATGCAGCATAACATACTTGTGTATAGAAGCACAGCCTTGGATGATAGATAACAACAAGGTATAGTAAGCCACAGAGTCGCAGGGGTCTGGGGGCGGCAGCCCCCAGAAAAAAGTTTGGGGAAATTTTTGATTTTTAGGCCAAATTAAGATCAATTGGAGACGTATCTGAAATTTTTTCTTCAATCACAGCTGAAAAAGTTTAGGCCAGCTGGCCTCAATCGCTGAAAAAATTTAGGCCAATCTGGAAAAATTTAGGCCATGGCCTTAGCTATGGCCTGAAAAAAACCCTGATCCAGACCTCATACTAAAAAGCTACAATCAGTGGGTTGAATGTCTAAATATATACAGCTTATTTCCCCTCAGTTAAAAAATCATGAATTAACCCCAGCACATGCTAAACTTATGGATTATAAATCTAGAAAACAATTCACAGATCCGTCAAGTTTTATAGCACCAGATTTGTTAGTCCAACACTTACTGGCATATTTTTAGGCCAAATTTTAAGGGGGGACACAATGGGAGGACAGCCCTCCTTATGGATCAGTGGCGTAGCCAGAAAAAAATTTCGGGGGGGGGGAATGACTTTTCGATTTTTTGAAATGTGTTAAAATGCACTTAATCGCTATTTTTAGCGCAAAAAACGACACATAGTAGCATTTTTCGGTCAAAAACAATGCTAATTTTCGATCACAGCAGCATCGGACGTAAAATTGGAGCTCAAAACTCCGAAAATTACAAATGATGGGCCGGCAAAGGGTCCGGAAGCTAGCAAATCTGCAAATTTTTCGAAATTTTTTGACATTAACAACTGTACATTTACTAAAATTGGCATTGTTGTAACAATAAAACTGCTAAAACGATACATTATACAGTGTATTAAGCAAATACATAGTGCACAATGCAACTATATACACATGTATATATATGCTGTCGTGCAAGACAAAAGTAAAGAACACTAAGCCAAATAGTTGCAGGGGTCTGGGGGCGGCAGCCCCCAGAAAAAAAATTGGGGAAAATTTTGATTTTTAGGCAAAATTTGGTCAATTGGAGACGTATCGGAAATTTTTTCCGGCCGGACCATAAAAACCAAAGGGGGGACCCTTGTGTAAAATTTCAGTCGGAAAAAATTTCGGAGGGGGGAATTCCCCCCATTCCCCCCCCCCTGGCTACGCCCCTGTTATGGATGGGGTTCGGGTACCCCATCTGAAATGGGGGCCTCAAAACGGGGGGGGCGACCAAAATGGAGGGCTCCGAACCAGATGGGGCGCCCCCTTAACCCAACCCTTCCCGCTAAAAATATGCCAGCACATACATGTATGAGGGGAGGGGGATGGAAGGGAGTAAGGGACCCCCACCAAATCGAGGGGCCGGGGGGAGGGTCCCCCCAAAAGTCGGGCAAAATTTAGTAAAATGGCACTTTTATGGGAAAATTTTACAAAATTTCTCAAAAAATAGGTATATATTTTTGGTCGATGAATGGGGGTCCCCACAATTTGGCCGAAGAGGCCCCCCCAAAATATGATCCATTGTGCATGCCAGGGTCATGATCTGGTGACGGACAATCTGAGATTATTATTATTATTATGACAATCCAGAACTTAGGCCTTATGAAAATTATGAGCGTGCTTTTTTGCGTGTGACCATGAGATGTCCCGTTCCCGTGGCTCGGCTTTCGGCAACGTACGTTCTAAATATCAACAACTCAGGCCTTACTGCATGATTCTGCTTTCTACAGCCATGCATATAACGGGATTAAAATTTGGAGGGCCTCTCTATCTAAATTTTAGGAGCGGTCTCTCCTGATCGACCGAAAATTCCCCAAATGTTGCAAAATTTTCGAAAAGTGCCATTCTTAGCCCAGTCCTGTTCAGAATATCGGGACCCTCCAATTTTTAGGGGACGGTTGGGGGGGACGCCTCCTATGATGCGCCCACTATCATATTTTATGCACACAACTACATTGTCACAATCACGTTAAGAAACCCATTGAAGTTAACTCTGGCGCTAAAATAACGCACCCGCCTTTCACTACTGGAATGTCTATCACCTGTGAACGAGCATGTGCTGAAGATAAGCCAAGATTTAAGGACTTAAGGGGGGGGGGGGCTACCTAAAAGAGTGAAAATTTTAGGTTCTCCGATTCGCTTCGAATTGGCACACAATGTAGCCCCAGGGAAGGCGCATCGCAGAGGTACCAAACTGGAACCAATGCTTTTGTTAATTTTTCAGTAGGGGCTCCCAAAACTCAATTTTACGTGTAAATCATAGGCGCAAAAAAAGTTTTTTGTGGTTGCAAAGCGCCCCTTTACTCGAAAATTTTGTTAACACTGACGAAGCTGATTTTTACATGATTCGATAGCCTAACGTCATATCTCAACCTCTATGATCCATTTTTTTAAATTTTTGCCCATGGCCTGAGCAATGTCATCAAATGTAAAATCACTCAAATTTGGCGGGTCCAAAAAACGGCCATTTTTTCACATTGCGCCCTCGATTTTAGATTTGAAAATAGATATCGAAAATCCGGATCATACGATTTTGCGCATATATACAAGTGGGCCACTACTATGCCAAGTTTCAGCCTGGCTAGATTTGCTTAATGTGGTTTGTGCTAGAACTGTCCAAAACAAGGCTACTTTTCGGCTTTTTGGCGTACTTTTGCCTATGTAAATACACTGACAAACGCACTTAACCAAAAGTGCACCTTCAAACTTAATTTTTCTTATCTGAGGTTAGTCCGATTAAAACTGACCTTTTAATCCTTTAAAGGAATAAGTCCTAGTTTCAAGCTTACAGAAACAAAATCAGTACAAAACTGCGAAGTGCCAGCCAGCAAGCATGCCTTTATGCCGAGATTTATACTGGCTCATTCACTAGAACTAACCACATGTTTTCACTACAGAAAAAAACCAAAAAAGCAACGTAAGAAAACTAAAAACTTAAAAGTCACTTTTACACACACAATCGCAAGTTTCATCACGAAAACACAACTAGAATTGAAATTATTTACACTGCTACTAAACAGTAAATGAAATTTTATTTTGATAATAATATATTATGTACACAGCCAATGGAACAATAGTGTTGAAAACAAAAACAATTAAATATATAATTGTATCCATAACATTCTCCTTAAATTTGTCCCTATAATAATTGCATAATAAGAACACCAAGATACTCAAACTTAACCAACATAACATTAGTCGCAACAAAAATATAGCACAAGCTAGCAAATTCGACTCAATTTTGAAGGCTATTTCGTTTTCAATACAATTAACACAACTTTTTAATGTTTCCGGTTCACAGAAGCGTTTCTTAATTTTTAAACGTTATTTTCGACCAAGAAATGTGTCATTTTTTCAACCAACTTCTGAGAATACTACCGATTTGTTTCTAAAACTGAAGCTTCAATAAAAGAAAAAATCCACATATAAAAACCAGATAAAAGTGCCGTCATCGTAGTATTAAATTATACATAGCGACACTAAAGGCAGTGTAATATGCAATCAGCGTACAATACACAAAATACAATCAGCCCTAGCCCAAACTAAAATGAAACAGGTCGGCTTATGTACCCGTTAATAAAAGCCCAAGCTAAATTTAAAAAATAAAATTATCAAAAAATCTTATTCAAGCAATTCTTCATCGGCTTTGACATCCTTCAAGCTCAACAGTTCCAAACTGCCCTTTCCTTTAGAATCTTTTTTCACTAATTCGTCCAATTCACGGAAAACACCGGGATCAATTAAGCCTTGCTGAAAGTTAACAAAAAATAAAAAATAAAGTTTAATATCAATTGCATCTATTTTAACAAAATTATGTATTAAAAAACACAGTTTGCTTTTATGAACATATTTAGTCTTTGTTCAGGAAAGCTAAGTTTCTCAAAGCAGGCAGAAATCCGGCGTTTATGTTTGCTTAGGATCTTGACGGACCGCCCACACCCCCCC
>JASANF010000398.1:0-25365 GCA_030248245.1 Trissonchulus sp. WLG1_4
TCTTACCATCCCGTGTTTTTCATCTTGTGACCGGAATTTATTGCATTCAAAACAATTTAGCGCGTTCCATATTTCAGAAACTGTAAATAAAACTGGACCAATCAAAACTATTAACGTGACTTGAAACAACATCAACATACCACGACACTGATAGGCTGATCGACCGAAACCTCGGTTAATTGCATGACTGCACACCGGGCAAACCGATGACCTGCAAAAAATTACGTAACTAATTGGCTACCTTTTCATTAAATAAATAATTAACTCAGTTAGTATTAAGTTTAATGAAAAGAAATCAATTTAACTTAATAATATTATAATATTTAATCTAAAACAAATTTAATACAAAAATCATTATACCACGTTTTTGCTCGTATTAGTTGACAAAAGGGTAACGTATGAAAAATGTCGCAATATACCGTAATGGCTGTTCCTAAATGATCATCAAAGCTACACGCAGGTGATCGTATGTTTTACTTTATTGGGTAAAAAACGTGAAAGAATCTTACGAGGGTAAGCGAACGGCAGTGAAAATGTGCTCGTTGAAAATGTGCAATTTCTTGCCGCGTTTCATCAGCCGTTTGCTGGCCGGAGATACGAGCATATCGGGCGGGATTAGGTAATATCTGCAATAAATAAGAGAGAGTAACAGTTTGAACACGCCTGTTTATCTAAGCCTGTCCTAGCAGCTACTAAAGCACGATTCATACTCATATTGTTCTTATCCATGTCGTTTTGTCCCTGAGCAATTTCAAGAAAACTGCTCGACATGATGTAAAATTTTTAGCATGAACAAGTTTAGAATCCAGATTACTGCGTATACCGAAAAGTAGCCGAACGCATTCGCTAAATTTGTCACTGTAGCTAATCAAATACAAACCAGGCTTGACAGTTATGCATTTCTCTGCAACAACTGATCAAAGCAATTTTTACACGGTCTGGGCCCTGTTGCTCAGCTTTACAAGTCTTACAATTGTAACAATTTTATGTGCAAAATCAGAGTCAAAATGCCAGTGTTGACTGGCTGCTCACTTTTTGACATTATTCTCCACGGCCTCGACGACGAGGGTGGACTGTGGCCATACGCTGTCTGTGCTCACCCCGCTCGCATCACTCCCCGTGTCCGTCCCGCTCGGTCGCTTGCTTCGTCCTAACAAGACCAGGCAATGCCAATCAAAACAAATACCAGATTATATATTGCCCAGAAGTTCTTATATACCTATGCTACTTGAGAACTGAAGTCTGACAAAATAGTGCTGAACTCTGAGACAAACCAGCTGGCGTGGTGTGATTTTTGAGACTAAGCGCAGTATATACTCTTGATGCTTTCAATTTGTTCTTTTCATAATGAAAATGCGTATTTTAGTGTCTGGGGCCGTATTCTCAAAATTACCAGCAGGTAAAGTTAGGCTAACTTTACCCACAGGTAACGTGAAGGTAAAGTTAACTCTGTGGGTAAAGGTAAAGTTAAGGTAACTTTAGCTATCACATTGGCTTTAGTTATTGTTTGAGAATACGACTTTACCTTCACTTTCCCTGTGGGTATAGTTAGCCTAACTTTATATACCTGCGGGTACTTTTGAGAATACGGCCCCTGGTTACAGCATTTCTTGGTCAGACTAATATAAAGAACATTTACCTACTGTAACCCACATACTAGTACCTACCTACATGAGCTAGGAAAAACCAGGACTACCGTCTTCTCATATCGGTAGAAAACTGCTAGAAATTCACAAAAGGCTACGTGTAGCTAAACCTTTATCTCAGATTAGAATTCTCCACTGTTATAAGACAACATAAGTCATAAACATTATCTAAATTAAAAACATTATGCAAAAAATGCTTCTTTGAGTGAACTATGCTAGGTTTCGTATTACTCCTCGTGTATCGGCAGATGAACAAGTGCAGACTAGCAGAAAAAGTGCAATAATTACGAATACCCTACGAAGGATAACAAAGAATGTTAGAATAGTAGAAATCACATTATGTTAGTCGGTAGACAATATGGTAAAAATAGTTATATAATATATATTTACATAAAATGGCACCGATAGCGAAAAAAGCGTCTAATCCACATAAGACATAAAAATCAATTTAACACAGACGCTTTTATAGTTAGTTAGTCTTAAGCTCCTAAAGCGCACCCACAATAAATTGACAAAGCTCTTAGCAGGATATATTATAAAGCACAGCAGCCGCTGTCGCCTTAAAATAACCACAGGACAAACAGCTGTTGACAAAAAATTTCTTTAACTTGACTAACAACTCTTCAGTGGGGTTCAGTGCAGAGACCACTTCTGCATCTTCTGTTAGTTTTTGCCGCTCCACAGGTCCAGACCCAGCAAGTTTGTGGGTAGAAGGCCTATTCATACGAGGGCGCATTACATGGCGCATGAGCGGGCACATTCTATAAATAGAATGTTCACACTGCCTGCTGCATTATTTCACACAATGCAGCAGGCGGTGTGCGTGTGAACATTCTAATTATAGAATGCGCCAGCTGGGCGTGCGCCATGGCGTACGCCAAAGAGCAAAATGAGGCCTAGTGTGAGTTTTCCTCAAGCTTTGATGTTTACAAGCTACTAAACTAAATACGTGGAAACTGCAATGCAAAGTGTTTGCCAAAAACTATGTTTAGCACTCCAAAATTCTTCTCCAAGAGAATTTCTTTTAAAATTTTATATTTTGTAACACACATCGTGTTACTGTTTCTATTATATACCATTACCAATCCCTGCCTAGAGAACATATTTCTTCGTCTACCTTTTCGTGTTTCCGAGGCATCCCTGGAGGGGGGCACGGAGTAGGATCGTGCCCCGGCCGCCTCAGAGTTTCCGGGGGGCGCCAGCCGGCTTATCCGCTCGCCCCCCATGCTGGTCTCATTTCGATCCAATGATTCAGTTCGACTAGGCTGTTTGCGAAAGCCTAATTTCGTCTTTAGATCGCCGAAAAATGTTGATCGAGGTCGAGATCGAGATGAGTCGCGATCTGAAAGAAGGAAAAATAATCGGCCGCGATCCACATCTTGATCGTCTGGCCGATTATAATTCAAAAATTAATTTAATAGCTGGCAAATTAAGATTTGAAATTTACACTGAATTAAGTGTTTATAAATTTCTGAAAAGATGTACGTCCTGGTCTTACTGATATTGTGCATAAAAATGGTGCAAATAATACTGAAATAAAGTTAGTCACAAAATTTGCTCAAAAAACAAATGTCAAAGAGTCAAAGACAAATTCGATATTTCGAAACTAGTCGAAAACGTAAATTTTAAAACTTTTAACACACAGCCAACTCCGATATTTCGAATAAGAAAAAAACAACTGTGACTGCAATCTGCGTAGCATGTATGTTAATCCTAATGAAATGCAAAATCTAAAAAATTGCAAACCGAAAAAATATACGTACAGATGTCAGATACACAAAAACTAAAAAAACTGTATCAACACCAAAATATGTACCTCTGTGGCAGCAAAACAAGCTGAATTTCAGCATACAAAAGACAGCAAGCCAAAAACACTACAAAATAAAAAATAATTCTTAGATTATGTATTTTAAATATTTAACAACAGATATACAGTGAAAACCCTTTAGTAGAAATGTATAGGGATAGTTATTTATAGTTAAGCGATATGTACTGTGCCCCAGGTAACGACTGAAATATTGTGAACAAAAATGATTATATATTTATCGATATTGTTGATCGATCGAAATAGATCAATTAGGTATCTGTTCTATATAATAGCCAAACTTTCACGCAGACAAGGATGCAACAGGATGTGAGTGCAAACATGCAAAACATGTGAAAAACGAAAGTAGACAATTAGTTTGCAAAACTAGAGATTCCACAGAATCAGTTATTCGCGCTTGCTTCAACAGTCCGTCGTGATAAATTCAATAAGTCTAATGGTACTAGTCTGACGCATTCGATAACTAGAATGTTTACACTGCCTGCCGCATTGTAGGCATTCAATTCACACAATACAGCATGAAGTGTGAACATTGTAATTATAGAATGCGCCCTGCGATGCGCTATGTAGCAAAATGCGCCCTCGTGTGACTAGGTCTTTAGGATTCATACTTACAGCCGTATGTCAGTTCAGTTCGGCAAAACTATAACGTAATCAAACCACTAAGTGTATAAGATCACCTTGTTGCATAATAAATTAAAAATTTCGCCTGTTTCCAGTACCTGCTGCTGCAAGAATGAATAAGCCCTTACGCGGAAGCTGCGTGATGAACCGGGAGGTAACACGCATAAAATCTCACCTAGATTAAAGAGAAGTGATAAAATCAGGTAAGTTGATCATATAAATTGATTGTATAACCTGACTTCAAGATTGCAATATAGTAACAAAACAATATTGACTAGGTGCAACAAGCCACTAATTGTCTTACTTCTACTACTTAAATTCTATTGAGTGGCTGTTAACCGTTTTTGACGAGCTCAACAGCTTTAGGTTAAATTTAAACAAGCCGTTCGAAGGCAGTGTCTCATTACCGTGTAAGAAACTGATTATCTGTATAACCCTACACTGCATAGTGCATACTCGAAAGACAACACCACATAATATGTAATGGGGTCGAAAGTTTTTGGGGACTTTTCGCTCCAACATTTTGAGGACCCTCCCCCCGCTGGTAAACCGAAAATACCTTAATTTTGCAAAATTAAAAAAAAATGTCGTTTTACACACTTTCGGGCCGGATCCTTGATTTGCAGATCACCCATGCCCCCCCTTTATATGTATGCTCGAAACAACATGCACAAAGACAGCTGCAGCCATACATGCACTATGCAGGGGGATGGGGGGGGAGTTACCCCGCCCTCAAAATCGAGTGGTCGATGGGGGGGGTGGGTGGTCCCCAAAGGGGTCGCGCCCCCGTCCCAAAAAATAATTTTGTCGAAGAGGCCCCGCCAAAATTTTGACCCGTTACATGAATGGCCTCAGCTTCAGCATAATATTACGGTAAAAGTAAAAAGATATGTCATGCACTACTCAGACATGCTGCTTTGTGAAAAATAAAAAATAATAGTAAAAGCCTTAAACGCCTACATTCGATTCCGAAATACTGATTATAACTTGAGCAGGAGCGTAATAAGTAATATTGACGCGACAAACCTGCCACAGATCAACAAGTAAATTATTGGAATTCGGAAAATATAAAAAGTCCCCATCCCTAGACTGAAACTAACGCAATCATCAACAGGACACGTCCTGTTTTAGGGCTCAGCAATTTCTGGCCAGGGTTGGCATAAAATGTCAGTGCAACGTCATGCAATGCCATCTCATGCAAATATAAAGTGCACTGCACTTATAGCCCCAGAAAATAGCTGCATTCAAGACAAATCGCCACCAAGACCAGAATCTTAATAATAATAATATACTCTACGCTGCTTCCAGAACCAAAGCAAATGATGCCCAAATGCGAATTTCAGCCAGCCAATTAGAAATCAACCAAGCGCAAGTCAGCAGACCAATTTCAGATGCTTCATGCGTCAGGCAGGACAGGCGAGGCGGAAAAAGGGTCGAAACTGCGAAAAATAGCGTGCGAGTGCTCGCCAAAATTAGTGCTCTCGACTGGCCGACATACCTCGGGTCAGCGAGGGATCTCTGGAAATCGGCCGGTCCGATTGTCGCGCGGGCGAGGTCAAAGGTCGTGGTCTAACTACTGGCTGCGACGGGAGCTGATTTTCCAGCCTAATCGGTCCTGAGGGCAAAGTGATAATCTGCGGGGTGTCGGTTGCCGCTGCCAGGGGGTCATTGAGACTATCCGGCGTGCCCCCGCTTTTGGTAATGACCGTTTGATGCAGGGTTCCATTGTCAATGGGATGGTGGGGGACCCGGGGGGTAGCGTCACCGGCCCCCATCGTATCGTCGGCCGAGACAGGCGGATAGGCGAGTTCGGGCATCGGTGGCTCAATCTGAAAATACTAAAACGCAAATCGGGCCATAATAACCCGAACACCAGCCAGTGCCAGAAGCAGTCAGAAGAAGGCAGCCAATCATATAAGCACAGCAGCGCAGAAGTCGACGGCTAAGGGGAGCCACACTTCAAAATAGAGACAACCAAGGAACTTTGGCCAAAAGATGTAAGGTCAGGCAAGAAAGCATCACAGATGACACAAGATAGCTATTTTTACAGACTATAATTATTGTACTCTAGTTTTCTAACTTATCACTATTTTATGTCGATTTCAGTATCGGGCCGTAACTAACCATTTTTAATACTAATGAGTAACGAAATGAGCTGAACGCAGCATGATCAGGCTAAGTTTTCAAAGTTTTCGTTTTTACAAGCGAGGTACGGAGGGTATTAGAAGTGCGATAGGTACTATATAACTACTTACTAGTAATTAACGTGAAAATTCATGATTTTCCACCTTGAATAGATCAAAAATGATAATTTTGAGATTTTTTATCAAGTAAAACCCATTTTAAGAAGACACTTTGAAAGCTACCAGTAGGAAATGTGACAAATAAAAGAAGAGGATTCAAGTTAAAAAGCAAAGCACACCTATTTTGAGAACGTTCGATTAAATGTACACATAGACGAAATAAGCTAATTAAAAATTGTTTCCGAGTATACTAAATTTCAAAATTCGAAGTCAGTTCATGAAAAAAATTAAACAGAACAGAGTGACTTAGCTCTCCCTGCTTAAGTATATAATTCAGCTCAACTTACTAGAGAACTACAAAGTAGGATGCAACAACTTTACAACAATAAAGCTAAACTAAGAACTAAATTCCTAAAATTGGACTTCATACAAACCCTACATGACTCTAATGATTTGATATTTAATTGCAATTAATTTTTTTCCATAAGAGCAGTTTTTTAATTTTAAAAAGAGCACCTTGTTTTGTTATGCACAATGCACACAACATAAAAACAATGACCATGCTGCTACAGCAATATCAATCAATCTTAAGAAACAGCACTAAAAACTATTATAATATATCTGTTTTACTTCTTTCTGTTCCTTTTCAAATTGTACCTTCCATTCTAGCAGTTTTGTGTAGAAATGAGCCAAATTCAAAATTTTATTTATTTTTTAAAATCTATATGAATAATAACCACAGCAGGTAAGTAGTTTGCTGTGTATATCCTTTTATTATTATTATCTTTAAGTGCACAAAGTTTCACTAATAAGTAATAGGGAATTAGAATACCTATAGCAATGCAATGCAGTCTCACATGATCAAAAACACTGAATTTTAATGCAATTTTAATACTAATCTAATAAAATTTTGAACAAGGCCCAATGAAACCAAACTCTAGTAAGTGAGTAGTGCAATATATAGGAAAAGGGAAATGTGTGCAAAGCCAACACGCGAAGAAATTCAAGGCAATTCACACAATTACAATTTCACAAACGAAAGTACACTGCAATACAACCGTTTTAGAGCCATAGACTAGAACCTTATGGGCTAAACATGGGTTGATTTGAAGAATCAAGAATTATCAGCGAAGTAGACCAGTTTTTTGAATAATTTTCATACCGAGTTTTAATGGTTATGTGATAGTTGTCAACAAAAAGATTAAAGATCACCAAAAATTTAAAAAAATTATCGTTACTACTTAGTATTACAATTATACGCAAAACTAATCTACTGAAAAGTAGTCAACTTAGTAAAAGAATCGCAGATAGGCAGGTTGGTATATTTGTCGTTACCTGAGACACAGATTTCACTAGAGCTGTTGTGTTGGATGGAGGAGTTATTATGAGATCATCTGTTGCTAAAATATCACAATACTCATTAAAACACATCATCAACAACAACAAAGCAATATACAAAACATATACAAACTACAGTTATTTACACAAAATGCAACGTCAATACAACACGGTACAGTACACAACCTCAAGGTGGGGGTGGAGGGAATGCACAAAAGTTACTATGGCCCAGCATAAGATAGTTTGTTTGGTCTATGGAACGAGATAAGGCCATACATGGGCGTGGGGGGGGAGTTTCACCATACATGCACACGGCCCGTGTCTCGAGACACAGGATCTCGGTCTGGACTGGAAGGGCTTTTCTCGGATTTTTTGAAATTTTTTTTGGGGGGGGGGTGGCGTGTCCGACGTTTCGGGGTCTTGAACTGGCTAAACGCAAAAAAATTCCTCAACTTTTGCCTAAACATGGAAAATTTTTTGCAAAATTCTGATATTTTCAGCGATTTTTTCACTTTTTGCTCATTTTTGAAGCATTTTACATGCATGGGTAAAATCTCAGGGGGGGGGGCGGGTTTGTCTCGTAATCTCAAAGCTCATCCCCCCAGACAATCCCATCCCATGTACATCAGAAAAGTTGCTCCGCCCCCCCCCCCAGAATACGCTAGCTTAGCTACCCACGTATAGACACGACTTAAACATAGGCTCGGAAGTCGGAAGCCTAAACCAGGTCGGAACCAGTGATAACCACTCTAAATTGCATTGAACTGACAATTAGTTTAATCTTACATTTTATATGACGCAAAAAAACTGAAATAATTTGGCTTAGGACTTTAGGAGACACCAAGTTTTCCAAAAATTTTTTGCTACCTACTGACCTACTGGCTTGGCAACTTCAAGCCACCGACTAGGATGAAATAGAACCGGACCAAATAATTTTTTAAATTTAAAAAGATGTGTTAGTTGCAAACAATCATGGATAAAGCCAGTGAGCCACACAGTATTGATTTTAGTATACTTATTGGTCTTTGGATAAACTAAAAAAACTTGACTGAAAATAGTACCACACTATTTTCTCTTTGTCTAATTGTTCTCGCCAATATTTACAGCAATGTTGGCTCAACTATAAACACTTAACTTCGGTTTAGATTATCGCTCCAGATTATACTTTAGATTTAAACTTTGAACTTAAATTTAAAAACTTTCAATTTGAAAAATGAAACCCTTTTGCCACCGGACCCAGTAGTAATTGTCCCAGCCCCGATGCACCAAAACAGCCTGTATAGCCCCAAACCTTGCGTGTTATTGTCTTTGCGACTTCACACCCAAGTCCCAATGATTCAACAAAAATAACGCTATTTGCAAAATATGGCAACGTTCCAGTCCGAAACAAAAAGTACACAAAAAAGAAGCTGTGTTATAGTCGATTCATACTAACAGCCGTCATGTCTGTTCAGCTGACAAAATAATGAAAAATTATCACGCTCAAAACTGTCAAAAAATATCACAGTTCAACAAATAAAGTACGAAAACGTCACGTCATCAGCTGCACTTTGGTATAGTGTTAGCATGTTATGTTCCTACTTTGACTGTAATATCACTGAACTGACGTACTATATATTATATCTGTGATGGGCAGCTGTTAGTTCAATCGACCCTTACAAGCATAAAAACCAACACCACAAGCAGAAGATGTTGGTTTGTGTTCACACTGAGTAACACAGTGAATATTAAAACAGTAAACATAAAAAATAAGCATAAATAGTAGGTGTTTTGCAAAAAAATCGTGAGCGCTGAGCGCAATGAACAGAAATACAGACATGGGCAGTGGCCGACAACTAAAGCACTAATATATTAAAACTTACTGCGCTTTTTAGCAAAACGACTAATCACTAAAATATATCAAGAAAAAAGGCTGTAAGAAAGCAGAAAAGCTACTTCGGAATTCACAGTCCAGAAACTTATGTAAAAAGATGCAAGAGGGTAGTTAGTTTTTCGTGGAATATCAAAAATTTCAGACATTTATAGGAAAAAATGCTGTGGACAGCGCTATAAACCTGTACAAAAGCTTTTTAGGCAAAAATCTTTAAGTCTTTGACAGTTAAACGAAGCCTAATTAATTTGTAAACATTCAGAAAAAGTTGCCTGAAGCATGAAATTACATGAAATAGTTTTCGCTCACAAATTCAGGACAAATAAAAGCGTCTACAGTTCTACACTACAACCAAGAGTACACAACTAATTTAGAAAAGCCACATACATAGCGTCGAGTGACAAACGACACAGAAAACTACTGTATTACAAATTAAAGCAAAAATCACAATTATTATTATACATCTACTGTCAAAATCCGTCTAACAATTTACTAGCTACAGTGAATAGTTTGGCTAATGCACAGTTCATTATTGTCCGCAAGGGCTTCCGTTTATACGAACAATAATATGATCGAGTAAAAATTTGGAGTTCAATTAAGAGTGAAAAACTCATGTTGGTATTTGCGGAGCACTAGCGGACAAACATGAACAATGTTGCATATCTGCCTATTCGTACACAAAATGATCCCTTCATGCCCCGTTTATACTAATTTATTCAGATGAAAGCGACAAGGACAAAAACAAATTTTCATTTTTTGGATACGAACTAGACTTGACTTATGCCGTAGGCAAGCCAAAAAGCTGCCACATTTAGCAATAATTTTCTTGGATCTGATTAGAGACAAACGATAGAAATAGAATGAGGACGAGTATGAATCGGGCCTTAAATCATACAGCTGTAGCATTACAGGTTAACCGGACCCGATTTTTTGGAACTAAAAGCTCACCGTTTCAAGCAGTGTTAACTACTGTTCGTACAGTGTGGATACGAACAAGTATGAGTAGAAAACAGTTTTTAACCTAATCATGTTTAAACATATAACGGAAATTTTCAGCTAAACTTTTCCAAAATTATATTTACAAAAAAAATCGGGACAGGATCCCTAGCCCATAATACATTATCTGCTCTACCAAATCCAACTAATCCATTTTGCTACTATAAACAAACTATAATCCATTTAATCCTACTATAAACAAACTAACACTAACTAGCCAATGCAACTCAACTACTAGCAGTCATACCTGAGCGCACAGGGCCTTTCTCAATGGCCGTTTTAGCACTGGAACTGGCTGCTGACGAAGAAATCGGGGCGTCCTGGCTTGAAAGGGCCATGCTGTCTCTATTGGTCATCGTCTGGGCTTGCGGTGGACGCGCCCCGCCCGGCTCCACGAAGTTGAACTGAAAACGCCAAATCTAAGGGATAGCATCAGGATCAGGACATAAATATATAGGTTATAATAATAGGTTATAATAATATATAGGTATATAATATATAGGTTACATAATATATAAATTATATAGGTTTTCCCCCACGCCACAATCAAAACTTAACTCCGCTATGAAGTAGCTCGAAAGATATACATGTTTACACCTGCACTTAATAACCTATTGATAAAGGAGTTAAAAAATCTATGGAAAATGTTTTTAGACTTTACCCGCGCGACCATTAATTACCGGGCTTCTAAAGCTGTCGTTAGACTAGGGTGAGGATTAAGGTCTGTCATTCCGCTCCATACCAGTTTTTAGCATTAAAACTTTCACAGAATACACTCAGTAGCCCAAGTATCACTGCTATGTCAACACACAGCTAATATAGTTAGTCTTCTATACAGTGTACGTCATCTTACTTTATTACCCTACCATTAATAGCACACTAAACACTATTGCTGAAGCAGGTAAGCTACTGTTACCTCCACAGTGATGACACCGGAGACAGTGTCTTTCTGGTAGGGCCTGGACTGCAGAGTCAGCAAGTGTGTTTTGGATATGGCTTTGCGCAGCTCGTCAATGCCAACGATGGCCAGACCCAGGAATCTGGCTGAAATAAACAAACAATAATGCACAGCCTAGAATGTTTTGAGAATTTTTCACAAAAAGTTGACTAATCTAATAGCACTGTTAGTATTAATTTGTTTTAATACAATTTTAGTTATTATCAATACAATCTCTGGTACACACCGTAGAATAAAAAAGTGCAACCTTAGCCAATCAGAATGCTCTGGTAACGAGACCCAACCAATCAAATTGTCTAAAGCTAATTAATTTCTCCAATAATGAGTAATCAGACAAGCCAAGCAACAGTTTCCCTTACATTCTTGCTTGTCTTTATCGTAGTCAAAAACTTCAAACAACAGCTCCTCGCTCCGGTCGGTGAGTCTGAATTCGAACTGCTCGTCCCAGAACGGACTGACATTGATGCCCTTGGAGGTGGTCTGCTTTTGTGATGGCTCATCCATTTCGATTGTCACATAAGGCTGCTGCACCACTGAAAATAAAAAAAATATATTTTTCCACTATTAAAGACAATAATATCGCGAGCCAGCAAACGAAAACGGGTATACAGAATTAAAACATCAAACGACAGCTTATAAGCAGCTTTTCATCAGACTATAAAATGTACATTGCTGCGTACAAAGTAGTCAAATTCAACACACTGATTCAAATCGAAACCTTTGAAGAATAATTCGCACTAATAGCATTACTGTTGAAAAAATCTAGTTAGCTAGCTTGAGACACCTTTTCATGCGTCCAATTAATTTAGATCCATCCATAAACATTTCTTAATTTCTCTCAACAATGAAAACCCTTTTGGATGCAGTCTGTATAATGCTCATGGAACCCTTGTTTATACCCAGAAGTCATAATGAGAGAAATAATTTACCGCCGCCAGCTCCTAGACGTTGAGCCCTGACCACTTTGACCATCAGTCGATTGCCAGAGGCCAGACGCTCGTTGGAACCACCGGGGGTCTGCAAGAAAATATTAAATTAGCAAAAATGCCTAACATTAAAAATTAGGTTGTTTTCATTCGCAAGTTATCTAAACACAACTAATGTCCATTTTCCATACGAATGATAAATCGCTTGCGGTGCTGCACATACCGCACGTGTCCTTGGGGCTAGGTGTCTATTATTGGCTGTTGCGAGTTGCGACATTTGGCCAATCCTACATAAAGTTACCCGGCAGATGACTTGTAATATGTCGTTAAAAGTCCTCACATTAATAATACAGACTCTACAGAAAAAATATATTACTGCAATGCAGCTTTGTTTCTACACACAATATAGGCATATACCTGATGGGAGGGCGACTGGTTTGCGACATTGAGGCGCCGGAACACCTCCTCGACGGGCTGTGGGAAATTGGCACATGAGGTGAGGCTGATGTTAGTGACGGCCGTCATAAGGCATTTCCGAATTGCATCCTCCACAAGGCTACGCTCAATCCGACCCGCCTATAACAAACACCACAGCCGCTGCCATAACGTTAGTTCCAGCCATTTAGTCCGTCCAGTCTGATTTGCCAATAAAGTAAATATAGAATAAAAAAATATATTGTATAAATAGTATAACTTTTAAGAAAGTTTTAAGTTATACTTTTCTGGTTTTTAGCAAGCAGGTTCTATCAAAGCCCCCAAGAGTAAGCATATAGAATTTCGTTAAATAGCGTCACAATCACGATATCTCAGACACAACTGTGTTATCTTTAGACACTGACAAAGTCATTACTTGCGCCACTGAGCCATGCGGTGTCAGGTCAATGCTCATCTGGGGTCTGCCATCGAAACAGGCCATCACAAACAGCTCATTAGCAATGCACGCGATCCGCACTTGCACCTGTAATTATTCAGCAAAACAACTTGTCTCAGTTCACCATGACCATAGAGTTGTGAATAAAGGAGAACGCATAACTATCAACTGTATAAAAATGTTTATGAGGTACAAAATTTTAGACATTAGTATGAAACGCACAGCATAAAAAGTTCGACTCTAATCTAATAATCTGATATAACCAGCAATAAGGCCGCAAAGGATTGATGACATTCTTGCTATATCCTCCTATCTTGAAAATTTGGCTTAAAATCAATTTTAATACCAACATCGATGCAACTAAATAGTAGATAGTTTTCCCCACTCCGAAACGAAAAATCAGGTAACAAACAATCTAATGCAGGGACAAACCACTGCATTGACCCGCAATTCGAATAAAAAATGCTTCTTCAATTAAGGGGGTAGTGTCGCGAAAGCAGTCAACTGTGCACGACAGTAAAACTTGTTCAGTAAGTTAGACATTGTTCTTTATATATTTAAAAAAAAACATTTTTAGGCACATATTTTCGCCAAGGTTTACCAAAATTGATGCACCATACAGTTGGCAGTGAAGTCGCAAAGTTGGAAAAATGGCGTTTTGAAAACCTACAATGGTGATTGGTCCAAGATATTGGTCCATATTGGTCCATATTGGTTGCCTAGAGTCAGGAAGTTACATTTTGTCAACATACAGCATTGTACTAATTTTTCAGTGAACGTAGAATTTCAAAGCAAAAAGGTCTCTTTTAGCCACTTATGAGCAAAACTGCTTTGGCGACACTACCACCTTAACGCCAGGCCCGCGTACCTCCCCGGTGAGCCTGGTGACGGTGGCATCGTAGTTGTTGACCAGCAGTCGATCGGGCAGTTTCTGTGAGGCCACCAGCCGGACCCTGAGCGACGGACAGAGCAGCGAGCCACGCAGCGTCTCCAACCAAAGGAAGGGCTGTTAAATGAGGGACACGCCACAGAGCTCACACCACACCACACAAAGGACAGACAGGCAAAGCTGGCATGCACGCTAATAGCCAATGGCCAGGGCTTATATTAATTTTTGGGGGTCTTGCACTGACATTTTGACTGCCCTTGTACCAAAAAAACATTATATACCGTGTTTTAGGGTGAAATTTAGTGATTTATTTCTCAAAGTTTTGACTAGAATTTTTAGGTAAAACTTGCATAAATCTTATAATAAAAATGACCCAGTTTCACATCCCATCTTAGAGAAATGTTTCTTGCCTTCCTTGGCTCTAATTTTGCTAGCTCTTACACAAGAATCAAAAATCTGGGGGGGTCCAGCCCATGACTACCCAGTACCCACCCGTGTTAAAGTGTAGTGTGTGACACAGGAAGTGAAGAACTGCTGCTCCATACCAACCAAGTAACACTATACATGTAACGGTATTCAAATTTTTTTTGGGAGGGGGCCCTCACCGGCCAACATGTGGCGACCCTTTCCCCCTGATCGACCAACAATACCCTAAATTTTGCGAAAATTTGTAAAATTTTCCAAAAAAGTGCCATTTTTACAAAATTTTGCCCTAATTTTGGAGATCCACCCCCCGGCCCCTCGATTTTTTTTTTGGGGGGGGGGGTCCTTTCCCATTCCCCCCTCATACATGTAAACAAGTCACTACTGCAGGCAGGGCGCGACAACACCGCTGCTGTTGGATAAGTGGTGTGCGACATAAGATAAAAAATTAAATGAATTTTAGAGTCGTAAATTTGAGAAATGTGTTCGCCATGACGTGACGATATTTTAGAATGATACGTTTCCAAAAAAACAAAAAGAGATATCAACCCGTCCCCAACTTCAGAGCGCTGCTTACTGAACCACCACCCCCCCCTTTACACGCATCTACACCTAAGACTACACCCAAGCAAGTTTGTTTCAAAATCAAAAATTGCCGAGTTTATTAGATTAGGTCGAGAAAACACAATGTTAAACATGCGTGCTTGCAGAAACTGAAGTTAAAATATTTACTAATTACACAATATAATCGATTATTAAAAAAATCGAGTTGAGTAGTTTAGGAGTTCAGACTGATACATTCTGATAAAAGGTTATTAAACCTCCATGCTCCATTTCTATCTAATCTAGCTGGAAAAAAATCCCAGCGACTCAACCCAAAAAACGCTACGCTACCACACAATTTCAGCTTGTGCATGCTTAAATGAAGTTTTGAAAAAAAGGAAAGTTATAGTTTCAAGAACACAAGTCTGTCAGAAAGCAGCAAATAAATAGATTAAAAGCCTACTAACAACTTATGCAGTTAGAATAACAGCACAATATACTACATAGAAAAAATGACATGCCGAAAAGTTAGCTAAGAAAACATTAATAAAACTTTTATACACAATAACTGACAACTGTGAATCATAGAAAGTCCCACCAAAAAATTTGTGACATCCGAAAGGAAATGGATCTGTTTGAAATTCGGATTGACTACATGATAGACTTAACGTGCCATTTTGTGTCCACAAGCCGCAGGGGCCACAATTTTTTCTGATCAAACTTTGCTCACAATTAACAGTGTCACAACATATTATACTAAGGGGACGGTGCGATTTCTTGACAACAAAGACGAATACGTTTTGATGTTCTATACACACGGTGACTAACTAAATTTTATGAACACTGGTCAAGCCAACTGTATACAGGGGTTAGAAAATGAGGCGGCCTCTTTCGTTGGGCAAACATTAACGAACCTTTCTTCCCTGATCGACCAAAAATACCCCATATTTAGCACGATAATTGAAAAAAAAAATTTTGTTCAAAATCTTCAGGATCCCCCTTTGAAAACCCTCAATTTGGCGTTGGCTGGGGGGGGCGGGTTCCCCCTTACAGCCCATGGCCAGTGAACACTATAAAATCAGTACCAAGATTCCAGCTACTTATGACCACTACAATCTTCTGCACTCAGACTATTCATATTATCAAATTCAAGTCCATATTAGCTCGGCACGTTTTGCAAAACAATAAAAAATATCCATGTCTTACCAGGTGATCCCGTGGACCTTTCTCGGCCCTGACTTGGCTGAACTGTGGCGCATGACTTTCTGCAGAGCTGTCATCTAGGTCATAGGATAGCACTTCTTCAAAAACAACTTCACAGCCGATCTGAAATGACAGACGCACGTGACATTAAAATGAATATTAGAATTGACCATCGGGGACAGATTAGCACAAACACTACTCGTCACAGTAGCGGCTTAGCTTAGCGATGTAGTGTAGCTAATATATACTTGAGCGCCGAAGGGATAAACTAAAATCAGAATTTTGTAAAACAGTGCCCTCCATAGTTAATCAGATTTACAATCAGACTGCACTACATTTAACCACTGAAGGAAATTATACAAAAATGTTTAACACTAAAAACGACAGGAAACCTATTATCTTCCAAGACGTTTCATTAATTAGAACATCCAACAAACAACTGAACCCGTTTTCATAGGATCAAACCCTGGCCCCAAGATACAATTTCAACGACCGGGGGTGGGGAATGACTTCATCAATTTCACCTACTAACTACCTATGAGAACACGTATAACTTAGAGTGTGCAGTAGCATCGTATACGTACCATCAACCAACCCAAATAGGTTTAATTCTGCTAAGTGGTTTAACCACTGAACAGATGCCTCAAAGTACGTAGCTGTTCCCAGTGTTACTTTTATATTTACACTGGCAACAAACTATCAATTGCCTGACCGACTCCCCCTCTCCTTTCCAGTTCGGTCTGAATTCAAGCACTGATCATATCCACACATTCTCACTTTTATATACATTCACAGACACACGACACAGACATTATATCTTTGTCTGTGTCTCAAAATGAAAAACATGTTTATATACATAATAAATCGTACACGGATATACATCTGTAACCCTTCAAGCTGAAATGCATCACATAATTAAGATCTATTGAGTGCATTATTGAGAAAGCTTCTGGCCGGCTCAATTAAAAATACCAGGTACATCGTTGTATATGTATATAATTTGCGTGTGGAATATGCTTCATTACGTACCTCATATGGTTGGCGTTTCTGAAAGCTGCCTATAAATTATATATATTAATGGGATAACATTGGAAACATTTGGTTATAAAAGGCCCAGAAATCACAAATATATTATAGTATATATATATACTTTTGAGTACGTAATTGCACTAGTTTACACTAACACAGATGAGCAACATAATTTATTATGTACATACACCTATACCACTAAGCACGTTTTTTACTGCGTAAAGACTATTATACGGTTGAACCTGCCCATTCGGTTATTAAATCATGGCACTTTTTCACCTCTCAGACTCAGATTGGAGGGTCTATAAACTGTTACGACCACATATTATCCAACTCCTATTGTATACAAGTGTGCTGTGTGCTAATAAGCCAGTATTTACATATTTTCTGCTTCCGAAAAAATACAAACATGCACGGCACAGCTGGTTGGCATTATATAATAATAAAGAAAGGAAAACTAGCACAAAATATATGCAGCTGCAGCATGCAGAAGCAGCACTATTATATGCATATTATATATGTATATGGAAGCTGGTAACGAGGAAAAATTTTCAAAACAGCTAGCTAGTAAAAGTTTTGTATAAGAAAAATCAAAAACTTGCCCCTCCATACCCCATCCATATATACGTGTTATATTACACATAGTTCATAGCCGTACGTATATAACGTTGCAAAGACGAGCAAAAACTTGGACTATAGGCTGATGGATGGAAATGTAATGAGGAACACGTTTTGCAAGCAACTGGCAGACGGATTGCCTCGCTAATATACGCCTTAAAATTACAGACACGTCGCACACGTATATATGCATATATGCAGGCACGTCAAACGTAAGCTTAATGACGTATATAAAGCTTTACCACTACGTTAATTTCTGAAATTAAACTAATGAATTTACCATAATATTGTGAACAGAAGCCGTATATATACATATATATATATATATATATATATATATATATATATATATATATATATATATATACATACAGCTCTAAATAGTACGTATATATATATATAGTATATATGTGCAGAAAATGTGGTATTGCTTTACTTATCTGGTTCACTAATTTCAGAAAAAATATACATCACTCAAATGCAGTAGACAGACAAAGCCATAATATCCAGACTGAAATATTATTCAAAAAGGTTCACGCGCTTCAGCTTAATGTCCAAATCTAAATCAGACCAACTTCAGTCACGCACGCGCACCCCACCATTACCTGGGCTTAGAGGCAACCTAGGCTTGTTAGTTATTACCTACGCAGTGCGCAAGCTATCGGAAAGAAAACATCCAAACAAAATATGGCCATTTCAAAAAAATCACCTGACAACACCTTAACCTGAAAAAACCTTAACTGCGTTAATATTTACTGGGAAAAGTATCACGTGCAGCAATGAACAAGTGTTCGTGCAGATTAAAAATCAAAGTCTAAAAATCACCGAACGTCGGACATATTTAATCTCGGTCGAAAGTAGAAACAAGTAGAGACCGTTGATGTGTTTTAGAATGTTCAGAATTTTAGATGCGTGATAATCGTTAGAGAATATGGAGCTCACGCTAGACATGCAAAGTCGGTCCTCTTAGTGACCGCAGAAACAGATACCTATATATATTATGTAAAATTAAAAAGGCTGGGTAAGGTTAAGTATGGCATATTTTTAAGCAAAATTTTAAGGGCAGGCCTGCCCTCCCATCCATGACCAAAATGGGAGATGGTGCAGCAAAGTCATTATAAATATAAACACTATCTTTAGGTGACAAAATGGTTTTGTACGTTAAACGTTATATACGTTTTTATACCTTGTGATAGCTACGCTGATACTAAATTTAACAAAAAAAAAACAAAAACCCTACCAACGCCACATCGCTATAGCTAAAAAGTCGCTAGAACGTCCTTTCGGAAAAAAAATTAAAGTTGTGTTGGATGCACACAAATTTGGGCTCTAGTGGGAGGTGTTGTAACATATACTTATCGCATCGTTTTATATACGATGTCATGAGTTATTGGAAACATTAATTTTGATCTATCCGTTTACTTCGCTGAGAACTGAAATTAATCGAGAGGAAAGCGAACATTACACGGCCACTGTCATACAATATTAGCCTAGTATACAATACAATAGCATTAAATTTACTAAACGTACCGCATTAGCTACTTTCTTAGCTGCCGTATTTAATGATCTCAGCCAAGCATTGATAATTTCCGGCTTTGAACGATAATAACGGAACATCCAAGCAAGAATGGAATTGAGCCATTCACAGGACTCGCCCCCTGAGGACCCACTGCTCACTGCCTGAACGGCCGAGCCCAACTGTCCATGAACCACACCGTTCACTGTACTCTTGGCGGCGGAGAAAAAGTTCGACGCTGCCGTAGCAAGAGCACTACTCTCGCTGGCAGGAGCCACAGCAGTCCCCGCTTGTGAATGTTGAATAGCTGAGGTTTGAGCAGAGGACAGTTTGGGCCAAATGGCCGTGGCAAAATAGTAACATCCGTAGGCCACCAGACCCCAGAGCAATAGGAACCAAGTTAGTAGATCCATTTTCAGTACGTCGGCACCACAAGCAAATTTTTCGTCGAATAAAGCAGTGAAAAAGTGCTGTTTTATGTAATTATATGCGCTATTAATAACAAACAATTATGTACTGAAAGCGAAAATCTGGATGCGAAAAATGAACAATAATGTATTGTACGCAAGAAAAGTTTACAAAAACACCTAAAAAGTTGCACGTGTATAATAGATTGTAAAGCAATCAAAAATAGCTATATAATATAGCAATAGCATGGAAATGTCATGACAAACAGAGATAGCGAAAGGGACGATGAAAACCAAGCGAGGCACGAGGACTAGTGGATGGAGCTATGCGCGCAAAATTTGGTCAGGTTGCCAGTTCGTTCCGGATTTCCCGTAAAATTCTGTCATGAACTCCTGCGCCATCTCGCCCGATCTAGCGCGACCATCATGCGCCCGTCCACGCAGCCTAATCTAAAACAATGAAACAAGAGAATATAATAGGTTATGTAATATGGTCACGGGCAGATAGGTTTGTCAAAAAATTATCATTTGTAAAAAAATTTTGCCGTATTGTAAATCAAAGTTTCCTAAATGTCGGGACGAGCCGTCCGGCGTCCCCCCTAAATTTTTCAAAAAACCGGGACAAGCTCTCCCCCCAGAGTACCTTATGTATCGCAGGCAGGGAAAAAACTCACATTTTTATATTTCGCCGTATATATTTTCATGGGAAACTTTTTTTACCGCCCTCACAGCTGCGGTGTCGCTCGGAAATTGTTAGCCCCCATTTTATGTTTCTGATTAGGCTTGGCTGATTGTTGCATGAGTGTGAGCTTGGGCTATCTTGTGACTGGGGCTCTCCTCGCAAGCCTTTTGGCCTTGGCGCAAGCAACTGAACTCAGGGGAATCCCAAACGTTTTGTGTTTGTGTAGCATTCTTTTATATAACAAAGCATTCAAAACTTATAGTCAAGCGGGAAAAAAAGCCATTTTTATCGTTTGCGTACAATAAAATTTGCCACAGTCAACTATTTGGAACTTTGATTAGTGATCTGCTAACGGCACGTCTATCCGCATCTTGTGTGTCACTTTGAAGCTGTAAAATGGCAACACACACCAGCAACGGTCGTTTTGGACGTCGGGAAAAAAAACCATTTTCGGGAAAAAAAGCCACCTGACGGGAAAAAAAGCCATGGGCTATTTTTTATCATAGCAACCTTTCCGATGCCGTGTTTTTGCATTCTGACACAGATAAATATACTGTGAATCAAATGCAGTCAAAAAAACGAAATCAGTCCAAGTTTCAGGGGTGTGATCGGTCCTCAGAAAAATTTGGCGTATTTTTCAAAAAAATTTGAGGAATTCTGCTAATTCTGCTAAAATATTCACCCCATCCGCCACAGTTTAACGACCGGAACACCGGGTGGGGTATGCGTATGGGGGGGGGGGTCCGGGACCCCCTAAAATTTTTGATTTTGGTACAAGGGCAAGCTAACTTAGAAAAATAGAAGCAACGACACCAATACAAAATATAAAGTAAAGAATTTAAATGAAATTGAGCAAGTAGCCCAATATTTTGATGAAAAATTAGAATCCTTGAGGAGTTTGAGGAACATTTCGAAATTTGAGGACAATTTGAGGAATTTTACCAATTTGAGGAATTTGAGGAATTTGAGGACCTATCACATCTCTGAAGTTTGTACCATTAACTTCTCCTCAACCCGGCCAAACCTGTAAAAATGATGAAAATGACAATTTTCACATAAATCCATTGAAAAATATATATCAGTTTTTTTGTGCATTTGGAGCAGTATGGCTGCATTAAAACACGTTCAGACCTTTTCCCGTAAAGTATTAGGCTAAAAATTGTTTACAAATGCCACTTTTGTGAAATTTAGTAACAAAAGCTGAGTGAAGCATTATTTGACCAGGTTTCGATACTAAAACAGGAAGGGGCATAACTGCGTTCATGTGCAATATTTCTGGCATTACGACGTTGGGATATCTGGTTGTAGACTGCCTGAAAAAACATTCAAATCTCAATTTAAGCACACACACTACCAGAAAATCGATATAGAAAAAGTGGCTTTTTTTCCCGTCCCATGTCAAAATATCGGGAAAAAAAGCCAGGCCATATCTGAGAAACGGTAATTTATACGGTGCTAGAATTAGCAAATAATTAAGTTAAAAAAAGTGACTATTAGGTTAGGTTGTATGAGTGTATGACTTGCGAAGTTGCGAGAAACTGCGAGAAACATTGTAACGACCGGATGCATGAGGATGAGAGTAAGGAAGTATTACTTTCGCGATGAAAAAAAGTCAAATTTGCACATTGCTTAATTGAGCATAAGCTTCGCTGTGCGGTAGTAGGACTATACGTAGGCGTGTCTACACAAGGCCGAATCGTCACGAGGCCGAATCTTCGCTAGGCCGAAAATGTTGCACAAAGCCGAATCGTCGCCAGGCCGAATCGCCATTTTTAAACGTGTGCTTAATTTAGGCTTGGGCTTAGGTTTAGGTTCAGGCTTAGCCTTAAGGCCGGTTCACACGAGGCAAATTCCAGGCGATTTTCAAGCAACCAACCACTAGACAACGCGCAAGCAACGCGCGTTGCTTGAATATTGCCTCGTATGAACGTGCAGGCGATTTTCAGGCAACCAACATTTTTCAGTCGCGACGTGCGCGACTTTTTCAGGCAACGAGCAGGCAACAGCCAATCAGACGTTAGCATTCCCGCTAGAGCTTGTTTTCTCACGGTGCCCTAAAAACTAGTTACATGTGGTTTTTTTCAACTGCGCGTTTAAAGAAATTTCCGTTCCTTGTATTGTGCTGCTATAATATACCTACCCACAGTGAGCAGGACTGAAGAAAGCTAAAAAGGGTTGACTCACATTTACTTACATTCAGTGTCAAACATCAGATTTATTCACACATGACCTCGCAAAGGCCAACTTCTGGCCCATTTATTCAAACTCGAACCGTCGAGACATAAATATAAACACACTAAAAAGTGCGAAGCCAACCAACTCCACCATTTAGCACGAAAACAGTCTCCAGTTTGAAATTTAGGCGGGCTCAAATTTGATTGGCTGTTGCCTGGTTACCTGGTGCTGGTGATCGGTTGCTTGAAAATTGCCTCGTGTTGACGTATTTCTGCAAGCTACTTCCAAGCAACACGCGTTGCTTGCAGATTGCCAGAAAATCGCGTTGCCTGCGTGTTGCCTCGTGTGAACCGGCCTTTAGGCTCAGGCTTAGGCTTAGGAAATAGGTCAGAAAATAGAAATTTTTAGAAAAAATCGTGCCAGCTAAGCCTAAACTTTGCATTAAAATAATAAAGTCGATTTCGCCTGGCGACGATTCGGCCTCGTGACGATTCGGCCTTGAGCAACATTTTCGGCCTGGCGACGATTCGGCCTCGTGACGATTCGGCCTCTAGTTATACGACCTGTACGTAGGACTAAAACTTGCCGGGTTAAATGCAGTTGGGGGGGGGGTGAAATAGTGGAGTAGAGCACCTTGGGGGAAGTATTTTTGCTTCAAGAAACCCTATTTCATTTTTCGGATTTTCTGAGATATGACCCCCCCGAAATCTGAACCCTCACTGGGGGACGCTTTCGCAATTTTTTTCCAAGGCCTTGTTTTTTTCCGTTCCAATCGTGTCTAAATAGTGTCAGATTATTGTTTCCAATTTTTCAGAATCAAAACAAAGGCCCTTTGACCGGGTTCCTGCCAAAAAATTGGCCAAATTCAAACTTTAATTAAGCCTTAATTTAGGCTTGGGCTTAGGCTTAGGGCTTAGGCTTAGGCTTAGGATCAGGCTTAGGCTCAGGATTAGGCAATAAAAATAGAATTTTTTAGAAAAAACCCTTCCAACTTAGCCTAGAGAATCCTGCTAACTAAGCCTAGGCCGCCTAGGCTAGGCGACGCCTTAAAACATCATAACGCACTCAAAACTATCCAAAAACAAAGAATATAGCCATTTTTGGCTTCGAACTTTGGCCTACGTTCACATCCAAAAACACTGAAAATGCAATGGGGTCATAGCTCAGAAAATCCAAATTTGTGGATAGGGGTTATATTACAAAAAATGCTTCCCTCAAGGTGCTCTACTATAAAAAATAGGTCCACTATCCCCCCCAACTGCACTTGATCCAACTTGCCGACCAAATCCAAAAAACCTACATAAAATCCCCCAAAAAAAAAAAAATTCAAAAATCCTGTCACTAAACACAGGAAAACCAGGAAATCTGAATTTTCTGTAAAATTTTTTGGGTTACGGATTTTTCAGATGTTTTTTACCCTTTCCATTCAGAGACATTTTACAGACTTTCAAAGGAAATTCAGAAAAATTTCAGAGAAGTTCAGGGGAAATTCAGAGAATTTCGCCCAGAATTCAGAGACTCTGAATTTTATCTGAAAAAAATGTTACTGGCTTTTCAGATAAATTTCAGATACTTTTTACACGAGTTTCACGAGAAAATTCACATGTTCTCGCCATTTCCGGCTTTTTTCAGCTGCTCGAGCAGCTGCAAAAAAGCCGGTAGCAGCGAAAAAAGCTGGAGCAGCTGAAAAAAAGCTGGAACTGCAGCGTTGTCATGACAACGGAGCAGCTCGTGTATAGTGACCGCCATACTTAGCCGCATTTTTTCAGCTGCCCCAGCTTTTTTCCAGCTGCTCGAGCAGCTGAAAAAAGCTGCAGCTTTTTTCAGCTGCTGGGGCAGCTGAAAAAAAAAGCTCAATGTAAACACGGCCTAAGCCAAAGCCAAAATTAAACACTTATTGCTAAACGCTAAGTAAAGTGTCACACTACGGGCCCTCGTTTCTAAAATTGTATAAAAATTTTATGAGTTAATTATTAGCTAGTTATTAAGGCCGATTCACACGCTGCGATGTACTCCAATTTTGCCGCAGCGTTTTTGTCGCTGCGGAAAAACGCAGCTTGCCGCACGCAAAACGCAATGTCTGAACAGACGCAGCGTTTTTAGTGCGGAATGCCTGCGTCTTGATTTCTGCCGCAGCGTTTTAAACGCCAGACTGCTATTCGACCTGCGATTTCATTGCGTTTTGATGCTGCGGACGTGTTGGCATAAACAAATTTCGCGGACCAATTTGTCATTTTTTTCGAAACAGTAAAGACGCAGCAAACTGACCTGCGAGACGCACTAAGGCCGCAAAGCTTGTTCAGACGGTGCGTTGAGTTATTTTAGCCAATAAACTTCGCCACACCAATGGAAGCACTATTTTTTTGTATTAGTAATAAACTTAGAAACAAGGAGTTCAATAAAGTAACTATCAAAATAAAAAGCTGTTACTGTATAAATTATCTTCAAGGATGGAAAACCATTTGCCTTTTTATCACATGTCTTCTTTTATTCTTTGTCACAGCTAGTGTTTGGCTTAATGTAGCAACGCTCCAAGTCTATGATTACCTGTTACCTTTCCTTCCTGCAAGGCTCATCACATAA
>JASANF010000399.1:0-12946 GCA_030248245.1 Trissonchulus sp. WLG1_4
CAGGGTTGGCAAGTCTCGGGTTTGCAACCGAGACCGAGACCGAGACCGAGACCGAGACCAGGTAACCGAGACCACCGAAACGAGACCTACGAGACCGAGACCAGCCCTTGGGGGACCTTTTTTTCAAGTTTCAATTTTAAAAATTTGAGTTACTTTGAAACGTGAACAAATAGTTATCAAGGTATATACAAAAAAGTGACGATTCGGTTAGGTTGTATGAGTGTATGACTTGCGAAGTTGCGAGAAACTTAACATTGGAACGACCGGATGCATGAGAGTAGGAGAGCGACAACCGGAGAATAGTATTATTTTCCCGCTGTTTTGTCAACTTTTGGTTTTTTTTCAAAGTTTCGCACACTTCTTCGTATACCACATTTTATAGTGCATTGCATACATAGTTTCCTTTGGCAGGCTGGGCTGACTCAGGTGCCAGCGTAGAATCGTCCGTGCTGGTGCAGTAGTGCTACTATCGGCAGTTCTGATAAGTGATAGCAGCATCACCACGGACCAGAAAAGTTTCTCACGCTGTCACAGTTATGTGGGGGGAAGATTTGATGCAACAACCACTCCATAGCCCAAAACGCATTTGATTGTACTTAGGTTTTTTCAGATATATACTTAATGTTTTGACATGTGTTGAGAGGTTGGAGCTTAAGAAATTCAAATAAACTGCCGCCCAATTCGAGATTAGTAAAGTCGCAGAAGCCGGCAAATTTTTAATTACAAATCAGCTACAAAGTTAGCACTATTTGGTATATAAATGATGGTCAGTGTTTTTACTGCTCAACATAAGAGGTCCCACATACAAATGCAACATCGCTAAGTCAGACAGACAACCCATTTTAGCTCAAACTTTAATATAAAATCTAGCTTGATATACAAAGTTTAAACTTGAAGGTAGCCAGAGTTTGCCGGTGAACTAACATTCTTCTGCAGCAGACAGTTTTAACCATTTCATGCTTGGCATTCAAATTTGGAAACTTAAAATGTAAAAAAAATCTTTGTGATTTTGGAAAATTTTGAAAACATCAAGTCTCATCTGAAATACCGAGACCACCCTATGGCAGGTCTCGGTTTTGCTACCGAGACCGAGACCGAGACCGAGACCGAGACCAGCCTAGTCTCGGGTTTTTTACGAGACCGAGACCGAGACCGAGACCGAGACTGCCAACCCTGCCAGTGAGTGGCGTAGCCAGTAAACAAGCAGCAATTTTATGCAAAAGTTGTCTGCCACTTTTATCACTTTCGCAAAGTTTGAACCTGTCGCCTTGCAATGTTATTTTCTTATCATTATTGTTGCATTTGCAAATACAAGTTGCATTTTTTCAAATTTAGCTGCCTCATCATGCACAGTGTGTACTAATTTATAGTTTTTTTTTTTTTTTTTTTGTGACGCCCATAAGGTGGTCGGGCACTGGTTGGAGCTCAGATTCACCTCTTCCTTGTGTTGGAGTTATACCAGGCTACGAGTAGTAACTCCAATACAAGAGCATTCCTAAGCTACTTAAGGGTGGGAGATCGAGATTACCATGATTTTCAGAGGATTTTAAAAATAAATTTAGGGCGAGTTTTGAGACCTGACTTCCGATCCCGCAAGCAGGAAAAACCCGCAAGCGGGGTACAGTCGTGAGTGTCCCAGTTTAATATTTTAATAAACTATTTTATCTGGTTGTGAAGCAGAATGGAGCAGTAGTAGCGGATGTAGTAGTAACAGATGTAGAATTGGAATGTAGAAGTTGCTGCTGCTTTAGTCGTTACAGTTTCAACCGCTGCTCTTTTGTTTTCGCTCTTTCGCCCTCGTTTTCCAGTTTCCACCCATCCAGTCTTTCTCACTTCCCTCCCGCCAGCGCTGCAAGCTGAACTAATTTTTATCGATTTCTGCTTTTTACCACCTAGCTCTTCTTTTTTCTCTTCTCCTCTCTTTCCTTTGTCTGACACCGTTTCATCTAATCATTCTTCACTTCCGTTGTTCAGCAAATGGCTAATTTTTTTGTAACCATCTACGACCAGTGGAAACCAGACTCTGTGCTTCTTGTTGTAGTAGTCATCGCAGTAGAATATAGTCGTAATAGCCGTGAATTTCAGTAGTTGTCGTTAAAGCAGTGAACTTTTTGTAGCGGCAGTAGTCGCAGTATCCGTAGTAGCTGTGGTAATCAATTCAGTAGTTTTCGTGACAGTAGTAGAAGTTGTAGCGGCAAAGATCGTAGTATCGGCGGCAATCGTAGTGGCAGCTGGAGCCGCAGTGGCCTCAGCGATTGTAGTATCTGACGTCGCGGCAGTGCCAGCCACAGTAGTAGCTGTAGAAGTTATTGTCACAGTAGTAGTTGTAGAGGTCAAAAAATTTTGTCTTGTCGTAGTTTCTTTTTTACCTCAGGATCACTCAGGTGAACCCTACAACAGCTCTTTTTTGATGTGGTCGCTAATGGGTTGGGATTTGACTCCTCGGGAACAAGCCACTAGTTCTTGTGGCCAGGCTCTCTGAACAGTATGAAAGCTACAAATCTTGCTATCACTTCTTTCTGGACACACTTTCTCTGACTGACAGTAGACCGCTACTGCAAAATCGCCTTCCGGTTTTTTGAGCATCTGATGGCGCTAAAAGGTGTGTTCTGTGCTGGGTTTGGGGGGGATTTATTTGCTCTAAAAGTGAGGAGTGCTGACATCTCTCTTTTCTTTTTCAAAATTTTCTTCTTCCCTGAAAATTTCTCTAATTGCTCTTCCTCGTATTCTTTTCCTTTTTTTTCCTTTTTGGAATTTTTGTTCAACCAATCGTCGTATCATTTTTCATACCATAAACTTTTTAATACGACTAAAAGTGGAAGTTTTAAATGCAAATAAAATATCATTACAAATGCCGAAGTCAGTAATTTGATAGACTAAATTTGTAGCAGTTTCAGTAAAAGTATTATACTACTTATGTATATTGCTATATACAAGGAAACAATTAATTAAACAGTCGATCAATCATCACTGATTTGAGCTACTGCTCACTTTCCAGACGCCGATAGGAATCTGCGGACACTGAACTCCTACTTGAACAAGCACTACCTTTGCATACTGTATATTATGCTCAATAAACAATCACCTAAATCTATTTGCCTCAAAAAGTCAAAAGCTATCTATCATCAGCATTTAAAATTTTTTTCCAAATGCTTAACCACATCTTTATCGAACCTGTTTAGCCCGAGTGGTTTTCCTAGGTTTCATGGAACTTTGTGTGACAGATGTGATAAATGTCCTAGGCGGGACAATATTCTAGCGCGTAATGCCTCATCATGCCCATCAAATACAATTGACAAACTAAAAAGTCAAACCACGCTTGAAAGTTGAAAGGAAATAACACGTTGATCCCTAGGCCTGCTGTCTTTACGTTGTAGTCAGTGCATAACGCAGTAGATGTCTTTAATTAGTAGTGTCATTAATGCACTTGTCCTTGTTGAGGAGCTGGCTATATCTATTAAAACCATTATTCATTGTTACATCGATATATTTCTAATCCGTCGTTCATAAAAGGCTTTTTCAAACTTTTATCATCTTGCAAATACTAAAATATCCAAACTGTAACACGTAAAAGCGTTAGCGAACCGTTAAATGAACAGAGTTTAATAGTGTTTAAAACAGCGTACATAAACCTTTTTGTACTATATATTGTACCTACTTACAATAATAGCTAGAAAACTGTGATACGTTTTGTTTATTTGGTCAGATCTAAAACTTTAAATTGGAAAATTCTTGAATGCTTCAGGTTTTTCAATAAGTTTCAGATTACTGAAACAACAAAACAAAGCACATCGACTGCCTTTTAAAATATAAAATATATAGTAATTCATACAGAAAAATTATAATAAAATCTTGTGCCAAGTGTCGCTAATTATCTTCTGTCACTTAAATTTTAGAAAAAAACAAATTTTAAACTTAGTCATTCGCTGTTGTAGTAAAATCACTCCATCATCCAGTAGTAGTCGATCCTCATCACCACCCTAATTTATAGTTTAAAAGTTTCATTTAGTTTGGTTTCATATAACCCTTTAATACCCAAAGCTGCCGGTTTACTCCAGATATACTACATCCCAGATAGTCTACAAACAAAACAGGCGCCTAAATTTCCCAGATAGGCTACAGACGGATTACTGACAAATCTGTTTCCCACAAAGACTACCACCATTTCCCAGATAGGCTACAGACATAATTTTGACTAATTGGTCTCCCACATAGACTACTGCCTGGGCGTACTAAGCAAACTAAATTTAGAGTTTTTACATTTTTTATTAATGCAACGAAAAATATACGTTAATCGAACTGCATTTTTTCGGAATAAAAAGTCGACTAAATCAGATCTGCCACCTCTTTTAATTTCAACAATTTCGAATGGTAGGTCCATCACATAAACGCAGAACTAACGAGAGGCAAAAGTGAGTGGACGGAGTGCCTAGTTGAGGTGGTTAAAGGTTTACATACGCAACGTAGACGCCACAAAACATAGACTTGTCAAAATCAGAGATTAAATAGACAACATAGCAGTGGGCCAATACAAAACATCAACCGCCAGTCAAGCCCCAGTCAAGATTACGGTAAGTGGGTCATTGAAATGGTTACTGTAGCTTGTGGCAAAAGTCAAACATGGGCAATAAAAATGTTCCGCCTCTAAAGGGGGGCTACGAGTGCAAATTTTAGGTTCTCCGATTTGCTTCAAATTTGCACACAATGTAGCCCCAGGGAAGGCGCATGGCAGATGTAACAAACTGGAACCAAAGCTTGTGCCAACTTTTTACTAGAGCTCCCAAAAATTTAATTTTACGCGTAAGGCGCAAAAAAAAGGTTTTTGTGCTCACAGAGCGTTCTTTTACTCGAAATTTTTGTTAATACTGACGAAGCTGATTTTGACATGAGTCGATAGCCTAATGTCATATCTCAACCTCTATGATCCATTTTTTTAAACTTTTGCCCATGGCCTGAGCAGTGACGCCAAATGTAAAAATCACTCAAATTTAGCGTGCCCAAATAACAGCCTTTTTTCACATTTCGCCCTCGATTTTAGAATTGAAATTACATATCAAAAATCCGGATCACGCGATTTTTTACATGCATGTGGGCTGCAACTATGCCAAGTTTCAGCCTGATTGGCTTGATGTGGTTTGTGGTAGAACTGTTCAACTAAGGGCTACTTTTAGGCTTTTTTGCGTACTTTTGCCCATGTAAATACACTGACGAACGCACTGAACCAAAAGTGCACCTTCAAGCTTAATTTTTCTTATTTGACAAAATTAAAAACAATACAACATTTCAAATAATGTACACAAAGTATTAAATTAGTTACTACACAGAATGTCAATGTCATTTTCAGAATGTCATCAAACTGTCAAGTCAAGGAATAGTAATGTTACCTATCGGCTTCATAGTCTAGTAGTTAACGCGTCACAGACATATAGGTAAAAAGCACGTCGTAGTGGTAAGCACGTATGCGTAGGCTTACTAACGGCTAAACCTTGAAAAACCCTCTGTGCAACGCCACATAAACAGAAAACGGCACTGCGCGCGGAGCGCGAACCTGGCGGCGCGAAATATTACCCTTCATTGTGCAAACGTCACATAATCAGAAATACTGCATCTGCGCTGCGGAGGAGCGAACATCTTGCGTTGCCAAAAGCTATTATATATATATATATATATATATATATATATATATATATATATATATATATATATATATATATATATATATATATATATATATATATATATATATATATATATATATCAGGGATCGACCGGAACCCTAAAACTACCGGAACCGGAACCACCTAAAAATACCGGAACCGGAACCGGAACCCCCTTCAAAAAGACCCTATATTTTGCAATATTTCAAAAAAAATTTTTGTTCACTTTTACTCACATTTTTTATATGCAACCCTTCTATACACTTTTGACTTTCCATACACTTAAATACACTTTTGACATTTATTTTAATATTAACAGTAATTTTGCACTTTAATTCGCAGTGCAAACGCAAGACCAGTGAGCCACAGGTTGCTGGGGTCTGGGGGCGGTAGCCCACAGAAAAAAATGGGAGATTTTTCAACTGTTTACGTTGAATTTGGATAACTAAAGTCGTATCAGAATTTTTTTCCGACAGGTACAGTGTATTATACAGTGTATTATACAAGTACATTCATCATAATGTACTTTTGTAGACATGCATAGGCTTTTATGAAAGATGATAACAAGGAGTAGTCGGCCATAGAGATGCAGGGGTCTGGATAGGGTCGCCCTCAGAAAAAAAATTCGAAAATTTTTGGAGATTTAGGCAAAATTTGGTCAATTGGAGACGTATCAAGAAATTTTTTTGGCGGGGCGATAAAAACCAAAGGGGGGACCCTTGTTGACAATTTCTTAAGGTTGACCTTAAGGTTAACTTCTTAAAGGGACCAAACGGGGGGGATCGCGGCCCCCGCGACCCCCCTCCCTATCTACGCCCTTGGGCCAGCGTTTTTTTTTGGGCCAAACTGGTGGCCATGGCCACTAAAATTATGGATTGGCCACTAAAAATTTTGGGCTGGTGGCCAACCTGGCCACCAAAAAGTGAAGTTTAAAATGACGAATGTGTTTCAAAATCGGAAAAATCGCCCGGCTTCTGGGGGCTCTCGCCCCCAGGCCCAGACCCCCATGCAGGTTATCAATACAAGTAATGTATGCTGTACAATCTTGACTCTTGAGGTTTAATGCTTATACGCAATGTCCTCTGAGTGTGCTCCATTGTATTGTGCTAGTTATTTTGGTTTCGTTGACAGACAGCAATAGCAAGTTTTTGTTGTAAATATTTGTAGATTTTTGTCATTCACTTGTGGGGGGGGGGGTGCTATCTGAATAAGGGAATTTTGGGTTCTGCTATTTTCTCAAAATTCACACGCAATGAGTACGCGCAAAGGCACATCGCACATGTAAGATATGGAAACCAAAGGTTCTATTAAAAATTAAATTGTACGGGTAAATTATAGAGCAACACAACAGCTTTCATGCGAATTTAAGTGTGAAAATTGCTAAAAGCGCATTTTAACTCATTACAAAAAATCTAAAAGTCTCACCCTAGAAATTTTTTTCTGGGTACGCCACTAGTATATAATGTGTGTCTATACATGTAACGGGGTCCAAATTTTGAGGGGCCTCTCCGGCCAAATTTTGAAGACCCTCCCCCCTGGTCGACCAAAAATATACACCATAAATTTTACAAAATTTTGCAAAAAATTTCGCAAAAAAATGTCATTTTTTCTAAATTTTGCCCAAATTTTGGGGACCCTCCCCCCGGCCCCTCGGGTTTGGGGGGGGGTGTCTCCCCCATCCCCCCTCATACATGTATGAATGTGTACATGAGTGCATATACAGTTTACTTAACTTAATATAATATATGTACACTATAATATATATCGTTTTAGCTGTTTTGCCAAAGCAAAAACGACATTTTAGTGAATTCGTGGTTTGTAATGTCAAAAAAATTCGTAAACGGAAGTTGGACGGCCTCTGAGTTAGGTAATTCTCCGTGATTTTAACTCAATAAATTTTTAACGCTTCTTTCAAGTTGGCCACTAAATTTTTGCATTGCCCACTAAAATTATGGGTCTAGTGGCCAGCTGGCCACCAAGAAAAAAATGAAAAAATAAACCCTGCCTTGGGCTGGCTTGGGTTAGGTTAATTTTTGCTGGGTCCAGTTAAGAGAACTTGAGTCTGGCTGGGCCCACTCATGGACCCAATAAAACCCTGACTTAGAGAAAATTGGGGGGCGGGGGGCGGCTGCATCGTCGCCCTCTCTCCTAGATGTTAGATAGTAAAGCCTGTTTCACACGAGGGGGATTTTCAAGGGGATCTTCCTCAGGGGGATCCCCATGGGGATTCCCGTGGGGGTCCCCACGCGTCCCCAAGGGAATGGGGATCTACATGCAGTGGCCAATCAAATAAAGTCACGTGCGTCTGGGAATCCCCTTGCGTCCCCAAGGGGATCCCGTCGGGGACGCGTGGGGACGCAAGGGGATCCCCCTGAAAATCCATCTCGTGTGAATCAGGCTTAAGGTTTACACAGATTACATAATTTTTTCAGTGTAGCATAAAAAACCGAGGACCTTCGACCTTCGGCTTTCATTGAGCTAGTTGAAGTAATACAAGAAGTTGGACACAAAAAGCACAGCACTGTTGATAAAGAATAAGCATTGCAACATAAGAATGCTAGAATAAAAAATCAAAAGCTATTTGTATGTAGTACTAGTACTATCAATATTACAATCTCCATTTTAAGACAATAAAGCACAAGCCACAAACGATAACAATGTATTAAGCTAGTGTATATTTAAATTTGTATTGTATTTTGTATTTGTATTTAAAGTATATGTACATGTATAAGTATGCAATATTTATATATACGCGTTCAGCACACAATATGTTGAACGCATGAGCTTTGATGAAAGAGAATAATAAACGAGACGAAGACTAAACTAGTTACAGAGTCGAAGACTAAACTAGTTACAGAGTCGCAAGAGGCTCGCCAGAACAAAATCTGAAGAAAATTTTGATTGATTTTTAGTCCAATTGTGGTCAGTTGGAGGCCTATCGGAAAATTTTCATGGACGAACAACACAAAATTAAAAGCAAAATCCTTTGTCAGAGAAATAGTGGTTCCGGTACTTTTAAAATACCGGAACCGGAACCGGAACCAAAAAGTACCGGAACCGGAACCGGAACCGGAACTCCGGTCGATCCCTGATATATATATAAGAAAAATATATATACATACCAGGGATCGACCGGAACCCTAAAACTACCGGAACCGGAACCGGAACCGGAACCACCTAAAAATACCGGAACCGGAACCGGAACCGGAACCGGAACCCCCTTCAAAAAGACCCTATATTTTGCAATATTTTCAAAAAATTTTTTGTTTACTTTTACTCACATCTTTTATATGCAACCCTTCTATACACATTTGAATTTTCTATACACTTAAATACGCTTTTGACATTTAGTATTTACAGTAATTTAGCACTTTAATTCGCAGTGCAAACGCAAGATCAGTGAGCCACAGGTTGCAGTGGTCTTGGGGCGGCAGCCCCCAGAAAAAAATGGAGATTTTTTAACTGTTTACACCGAATTTGGCCAACTAAAGACGTATCAGAATTTTTTCCGACGGGAAAATTAAAAACTAAACATGGGAACGTCACATAAGACAGTGTATTATACAAGAAAATTCAGCATAATGTACTTTTGTGGCTATTATAGGCTGGCTTATAGGCTTTGATTTGAGAAATATTCGAGAACTTTTGGATATTTAGGCAAATTTTGGTCAATTGGAGATGTATCAAAAAACTTTTTCGGCGGGGCGATAAAACCAAAGGGGGAACCCTTGTTGACAATTTCTTAAAATTCAACCACCCTCCCTATCTACGCCCTTGGGTCTGACTTGGGTCAGGTTAATTTTTGCTGGGTCCAGTTAAGAGAACTTGAGTCTGGACCCACTCGTGAACCCTAAAAAAACCCTCACTTGGAGAAAATTGGGGGGGGGGGCGGGGGGCGGCTGTACCGTCGCCCCCTCTCCTAGATGTTAGATAGAAAGGTTTACACAGATTACATAATTTTTCAGTGTAGCGTGAAAAACCGAGGACCTTCGACCTTCGGCTTTCATTGAGCTAGTTGCAGTAATACAAGAAATTGGACACAAGAAGCACAGCATAATTGATAAAGAATAAGCACTGCAACATAAGAAAGAATGCCCGAATAAAAAATCAGAAGCTATTTGTATGTAGTACTAGTACTATATTGCAATATCCGTTAACAATAAAACGATAACAAGCACAAACGATAACAATGTATTAAGCTAGTATATATATAAATTTATATGTACATATACAAGTATGCAAGATGTATATATATTCGCGTACAGTAATATACATATGTAATATGTTGAACTTATGAGCTTTGATGAAAGAGAATAAAAAAGAAGACAAGACTAATCTAGTTACAGAGTCGCAAGAGGTTCGCCGGAACAAAATCTGAAGAATTTTTTGATTTTTAGGCCGATTGTGGTCAATTGGAGGCATATCGGAAAATTTTCATGGACGAACAACACAAAATTAAAAGCAAAATCCTTTGTCAGAGAATTAGTGGTTCCGGTTCCGGTACTTTTAAAATACCGGAACCGGAACCGGAACCGGAACCGGAACCAAAAAGTACCGGAACCGGAACCGGAACCGAAACTCCGGTCGATCCCTTTTTATATATATATATATATATATATATATATATATATATATATATATATATATATATATATATATATATTTATATATAATGAGTTGATTTTTTAAATAAACGTAATTGCAATAATTTTGACACAAAAATGACCCATAGTATCATATTTCGTGGAAAAACAGTTTGGTTTAAGAAATTGTGATTTTAGGCCATATTTGGTCAATTGGAGGCGCAGCCGAAATGTTTTACGGCCTGACCTTAAAAACCGAAGGGGGACCCTCGTGTTATTGTATAAAATTGTCGGAAAATATTTCGGGGTTGGGATTCGCCCCCCCCCCTCCGGCTATGCCCTATGCGTGCTAAACTGGCATACGGCTGTAGGTATCAGTCGACTCCTATTCTTCTAGTGCACACATATATTATTATGCTCAATTTAATAGTTTTTCACAAGCAGTAATTTTTTATTACCAAAACTGCTGGACCCTGTGACAAAAGGAAACACCAGATTTCATTACGATAAAAATGATTGGCAAGCATCAAGAGTACATCGAATAGTTACAAAAATCACGCCACCTGAGTTGTCTCGGGGTTCAGCAATTTTTTTGTCAGACTTTAGTTAGCTTTAGATAATGTTTTTTTGATGACTGTTATCTGGATCCCCATTTGACTTTCCTCATCTGCAGTGAGACCCTGTACTCCTCGCCCTTATATTCTGCATATTCTGCACGGTGACTTAGCGTCCCTCCATTTTTAGCGTCGCACATTCAATATCACGCCACCCCAAAGATAATCTTCGCCCTCACCGCTCCGCACTCATGTAGCTGGTGGGGATGAGGGGGAAGACCCTCCCCCAAAATTTGGTCCCTTGTGGGGGAGCGGGGGTCCCGCCGCGGATAAAGGAAGGTAGTGTCGCAGTGTGAAAAAAATTTCTGGCCAAAAATGGAAAAACTAGGAATTTTTGATAAAAATTGTATAAGTGATTTTTACCGAAATTTTGGCCAAAATTTGTCGAAATCAGTGCTTTTTGGTCACAAAAAGGTAAAAATTTGCGTCGCTTTCGTTGGGGAGGGGGGTGTCAAAAACCCACTAGACTATAGAGTTGGGATCTCACTAAGGGGGGGGGGGCGGTCTCATTACGTAAGAGCACAAATATTTTGGGGTCCCCTCCTCCCCCTTGGTGATGGTGAGACCCCTCTACGCTGAGTCTACTGATTTTTGACCCCTCTCTAAATATGACGCAATTTTTACGGTTTTTTGACTAAAAAGCACAGATTTCTACAATTTTTGGCCGAAATAAGGGTAAAAATCTCTTAATAAAATAATCGTCCCTCCCAATACAACAGACCCTCCCCCTTCTTTTACCCCTGGCGCCCCCCCCCTCCCTCACCCGGGGCCGGGACCGAATTTTTTCGGCCGCCCTCAACTACATGTCTGCCGCTCCGACGTATCGTTCGGGTTTCTTCCGTGAAAGCGACATTTTTGCCAAAATTTTGCTAGTTTTTAATTTAGACCACAGTTCAACACGGAGAGTGTGTAGAAGCGGACGGGTCCGAAGCCCCACCCCCCCCCCCTCCGATTTTTGATTTTGGTACATGGTCACGCAAATTGGAGCATAGTTTCCATTGCAGTTTGACTGCTGATCTAGGCACAGGGGTGATTAAAGAACAAGGAAAAAGAGTTTTCGGCTAGAACGCGGCTAATATTTGGTCGGACCTGGGCTGGTATATATTTGTATTCCACACAGCGTTCCTAGTTCACTATTCATTCATACATATTGTGCACCTAATTGCATTTTGCCGTAGCCGTACGTATGTTTGTTTTGTCTGCGCTGTTTTTAAGCACTTACTTTTTTGTAGTAGCTCACTGAAATAGCGTCTGTCTGCACGAAACTTAATTTGGCAGTTAATTCTCATAATATGCTTATGCCATAATGATGACGTATTTTTAGGGAAAATTTTATGGTGGGCCGACCAAAATAAGGGGGCTCCGGACCAAAATAAGGGGGCCCCAGCCCTCGCCCACTAAAAATATGCCAGCACACATGTATGGTATCGATATTTTGAAGTCGTCAGGTTAGTCTAGTAAAATATGTGGTTACGATACGCCCCAAGCGCATTCCAAACTAAACTCTGGCGTAAGCGCCTCGTGGCACCCGTAGGCCTTGTTTTGGGAGGGGGCGAAAGTCTACCTTTGCTCTAAAATCCCAATTAATTATTTGTTTTTGTTAGAGGATGCCGGATTTAACGTGAGAATACAGGAGTGATTAATTTTTGGTAAAAATTTATGGAAAAATGTGTTTGGTAATTACGGGGTGGGTGGGTATTTAGCATACATTTAACGAGGTCAAAATTTTGGGGGGCCCTCTGGCCAAATTTTGGGACGCTATCACCCTGGTCGACCAAAAATACTTCAAAGTTAGCAAAATTTTGTAAAATTTTCCCAAAAAAGTGGCATTTTTACTAAATTTTGCCCTAATTTTCGGGACCCTCGCCCCCCCGGCCCCTCGATTTGGGGGTGTGTCGTCCCCTCTCTTTTCCGCTCATACATGTATGGTTTTTACTTTTTAGTATTTTCGGCTGTTACATTTCTGTTACATTTTATATGAAATGCATTGTTCGTGTTAGGTTATGTAACAGATTACGGAAGTAAGGTATAACATAACTTCTTAGAACGTGTGTACGTTCTTCATATTTAGTATGTCTTATAGAAGCTAGGG
>JASANF010000400.1:0-26023 GCA_030248245.1 Trissonchulus sp. WLG1_4
GAGAGCAGGGGGCGGGGATGGACGAGACCCTTGTGCTGGACGAGTGCGAGCTAGAGTACAATCTGGCCAATCTGCAGGACGCGCACAACTACTGTCCCGACCACCAGGCTCAGGAGCCCCACTCCGACACTGAGCTGGATTGCACTAGTGATTTGTTTGCTGGTTAGTTCTCATTAATTTCAGATTTGCCGAGTTGCATTATTGCTGCGATGCAAACCGCTGCTGCAGTAATATTAGTGCAAAAGTTGATTGGTAGCGCCGTAGCCGGTTTTTATTGGCAATACCTCAGCAAAGAATTATTGATCGAGTATAATTATGTCCGCCTAACGTAAAACGCTTTTAATTATCGTGCCGAGCGCCGAGGTACATTTTTTGTTGACTATTGTTATTTTTATCCAATGCGTCGTTTTGAAAAGGCCATCAAATGTAAGCCAACATCAAAATAAATTTCATCTCCACATATTGTATTGTAGTGGGCCATTTAGAGTCCCCCTTGAAACGTGGAATGAATGAATGCTGTGAAACGTTGAATGGGATGGATGGTGTTCTGGTGTTTTATTGCAGGCCTAGAATCAATGGATACGTTTGCTGAGCAAGATGACGGGGTCGAGCCAGACGAACCCGGGGCTGACGATGACAACGGGCCCCCTCCCGACACGCAGATGAGCGTGGATTTGGTGGCACAACCTTTGGCCGTGCGTTTGCCGCTTTGCTGGGGGGGGGGGTGGTTGTAGTTTTTCGATTTTTGACTCCTGTCAATACGTGGGCAGGTAGCAAGTTTAGGGGAGGGGGTGAGCCACCGGGGGCATGTTTTTTTTTTTGGGGGGGGGGTCGCAATAAGTCACGATAAGACCCCCATAGAAAAATTTTTATACGTAAATAAAGCTGCATTGATGCTTCAATTGACGAAAACCACACCACAGACAGAGACATAGCTATGACTAGAAAGCCGCTGCAACTATATCCAGGGGTAGACGCCGATCGAAATTTTCGAAACACACCCACACCCCAGAATTGCGACCCAACCCAACCTCCACTCAACGCCGGGGGGAACCCCTTGCCCGGGGAAATTTTAGGGATTTTCCAAAAACCTTTTTAAAATTTTTTCGCGAAAACACCTCTTTCTCCCCCCAGAAGCATTTTTGTTTTTTTTGCGTATGTGACCGGGACGTTCAGTTAGTTAGTCAGAAACAAATAAAGTTAACAGTAAGCAAGTGTCAGGGATTACGGTAGCCACCACTACAATAGATGGCCTACGGTAGCTACCCTCAGAGCAGTGGGACTACGGTAGCCAGCTGCAATCTGGCAGTTCCGCATTCCTCCAAAAAGGAAAGCGAAAACAACTACAAAAAAACCAGACGGTCAAAGGTGAAAACAATAGTCTGTAATCTCGAAAATAATGTCTATGACATTTAAAGAAAGGGTAAAGTCTGAGCACAAAGACCAAAACATAAAAACAATTTCTAAAAATAAGCAAGTCCAAAGATATCTCTAATCTGACCTTTCACGCGATTGGTCGGAAGTAAGAAAAACAACCTGACATTTAGCTCCATTGGTCAAAGTAAACACCCCCGAAATTCCTTAGCATGAGAGACGACTATAAAAGCCTCAGTTTCCGCGAGTCAAATCAGAGTGTGTCAGAGAGTGTGTGTGTTCCCCCGGGTACTTCCCCTCAGAGTCCTGTCCCAGTCCCGCTGCCGGTATATTACTTTACTTATATTATTGTTATATCATACCCCGTGTGCAGTGTTTCAGTGTTTCCTGGAACCAATAAATATTCAACGTAAGTCGTGTCGTGTTCTAGATGTGTGTTGATTGCAGAGTTGCAAGTCACCGTAGTTAAGGTACCACGCCAGTACTTCTCACACAACGCATTGGGTCGAACCTGGACATCCGAAGAGTACATTAGTGTGTTCGGGTATTCCCCCACTAGACCGGCAAGCACACAGATTAACACGTACGCAGAATACCCGGTCACATTCTGGTGCCGTGACCAGGATAGCAAAGTTTTGGAAAGTCAAAAAGAAGCAAGTCAAAATTTTGTCGTCAAAGTCAACGCCAGATTCAGACTCAAATTCATACCTAGGACCATTAGTAGCCTTACCCCCGGACTTTACAGATCCAAATTCAGCATCATTCATTTTCGATCACTATATACACACACCAACCTACTTTCGACCGGCAGAAGAGTATTTTGCTATGAACAAAGCCGACCACAGTAGCAGCGACTTGGAGGGACAGGAAGCTACGTCGGAGCCCCATCATGACCAGACGGGGACTGGTCTGACTCCTGAAAGAAGGGCTCTAAGAAGTCTAGAGGGGCGGAAATGGGCGATCAGCCCGAGGCAAATACCGAACTTTAAGGGGGAGCCAACAGACGACTTCGATGAGTTTATAGGGATATTTAATCGAGTTGGCTTAGTGAATGACTGGGACCCTAGTGAAAGGGCCAAGATGCTGCCCGCATTCTTGCAAGGACATGCAGCAGACGTATGGGAATCCCTCCCAAGTGGAATTCAGTCGTCATGGGAACACGTCACAGCGACAATGAGTGATGTCCTAGCGGATAGGACAGCTAGCCTATTGAGTTCTGAGTTGCACCGAAGAGTGCAGAGGGCAGACGAGACAGTTGAAGAGTATGGGAGGGCAATTCAGAAGTTGGCCAAGAAAGCTTACGGTAAAGACATAAAAGGATCGGCAAGGGACCGACTAATAAAAGAAATATTCGTGAACGGATTGAATAAGCATATCCGTAGATTCGTACTGTCCTCGAGGCCACAGACGTTTGAAGACGCTCTAGTGAGGGCGAAGGAACAAGAAGGCTTTGAGGAAATGGAAAAAGATACAATGAGGATGGTGCGAGCGGTTCGTTTCGAGGACCAGGTCAAGCTAGAGAACTCGGCACTGTTGGAGACGTTAAGTGAACAGACAAAAATGCAAAATGAACAGATAAAGATGCAAAGCGATATGTTTAAGCAACTTCTGGAACGAATCGAAGCTATTGAAGCATACAGTCGTAACAGCCAACGAAACAATGTCTTACAACAGCGCAACCGGCGTACCATCGATGGAAGGCCGATTTGCAATAATTGCGGGAAGCCAGGACACATAGCTATACGATGCGGGCACAGAAACTACCAGTCAAGGGAACAAAGTCCTAGGCCAAATCCAACGCCGCGCCGTTTTGACGGGCTAAGTGATACGTCACGATTCAGAAGCAACCAACCAGCACCTAGCACATACGGGTTGCACCGAAACCAACAATCAGCAGCAACAATAGACGATGCATTGATAACCCACAACGGCGCTTCAGCTGATGTGGCTACGCTGAAGGAACAGAACCGACGATTGGTTGCTAGGCTGATGGAGTCTGGTAACTCCAGAGAAATCCGACCTACAGCTAATATGGTAGAGGTTGGCGAAATAATTGCCTCTTCAACCAAGACCGCTGAGCATGTTTTCTCATTCGGACAAGGGGACACACCGATAGTCTATGGTAAAATTTCTGGGGTTCCGGCTGAGATGCTTATTGACACCGGAAGCACCGTGACTCTGATAAGTAGCCGGCTTCTGGATGGGTTGCAAAGTAAATTACGGGTAGTGAGCCCAAGGGTGTCTTCACTATCAGGACATCAACTAGAAATAATAGGCTCATGTTCGGCCACGATCGAGATCGGGGAAGATTCAACAGAAGTTGAAGCGCAGGTAATGAAACAGTGCCCCTATGATGCTATCATTGGTACCGACACGCTCAAAGAACTTGGGGCGCAGGTTGATTTTTACAACGGCAAGCTTGGGTTACGGAACAGCTATGTACACATGTTCCCCCCAGACGCGAAACCAGACCGCGCATATGTTGCTAGAGTACAAATGAAGAATGATATTGACATTTTACCAAACTGTCAAGCGGTTATACCGGTGCATATAGAAACTTTCAGGGAAGGAGAAGTTGGGGTTATCGAACCCCACACTCAACTCACAGTCAAATACGGGCTATTAACAGCCCCAACTCTCGTTCATGTCACAGATTTTGGGATTGTACCTCTGAGAATTGCAAATGTGGCCCAAGAAACTTTGAAACTACACAAAGGAATGACAGTGGGTCTTTTCGAAAAGTGTCGTCCTATGTCAGACAAGGCACTAGCCACAACAGAATCACCCACACAACCGCTACCAGAAAGCGGAGTGGTAGGCACAGAGTGGGTAGTACAGCAAATTGACTGGTCAAAAACTGACCTAACCGATGGTCAAAGACTGCTACTAATTGAATTGCTGCAAGAATTTGACGACATATTTTCCAAATCCGACTTTGACTTAGGAAAGTTCGACTCAATTGAGCACACAATCAACACTGGCACCGCCGCCCCGGTAAGACAGAAGCCACGGCGAATACCAGAAGCTCTCAAGGACGAGGTGCGGTCCCAAATCAACGATATGGAAGGCAAGGGGATCATTCAGTTGTCGGCAAGTCCCTATGCCTCACCATTGGTAATAGTAAAGAAAAAGTGCGGTGCTCTTAGGATATGTGTAGACTATCGCAAACTGAACGACATAACCCATGGAGACTACTATCCACTGCCAAATATAGTGGAAACCTTAGATCAGCTCAACGGTGCAAATTTCTTTTCGACGCTTGACCTAGCGTCTGGATACTATCAAATTTCAGTAGCAGAGCAAGACCGACAGAAAACGGCTTTTTGTTGCCCTTTTGGTTTATATGAGTACACGAGAATGCCATTTGGCCTCAAAAACGCACCGAGTACGTTCCAGAGAGCTATGGAGTTGCTTTTTGTGGGACTTCTTGGAGAAGTGTGCTTTATTTACATAGATGACATACTAGTAACAGGTGGCACGTTCTTTCAACATTTGCAGAGGCTGCGGTCGGTGTTCGAAAGGTTAAGAAGGGGTAATTTGAAACTGAAACTGAAAAAATGCCAATTCGGGCGAACATCGGTGCCATTTCTAGGGCATGTGATATCAGCAGAAGGTGTATCACCAGACCCATCCAAGCTTGATGTTGTACGGAAATTCCCTATTCCTCAGAGAGCTAAGGATGTCAGGTCATTTCTCGGACTGGCATCGTACTACCGTAGGTTTGTGGAAGGCTTCGCTGGCATTGCGCGGCCCCTTCGTAAACTAACCGAAAAAGAAACGCGTTTTCATTGGTCAGATGAAGCTCAGCAGGCGTTTGAGTCACTAAAAGAGAAACTGACATCGGCACCAATACTAGCCTATCCCGACTTTGGCGAAGCATTTACATTAGCTACAGATGCATCAGGCTACGGGATCGGAGCGGTATTAGGCCAAGTAAAAGCAGGTTCTGAGGTAGTCATAGCCTATGCGTCGCGTACCTTAAGTAAATCTGAAGCTAAGTACTCAACCATAGAAAGAGAGGCTCTTGCCATAGTCTGGGCTACGAAGCATTGGCGGGCCTATCTGTATGGGCGAAGCTTCATCATCTACACAGACCACGCCCCGCTTAAATGGCTCATGACCATGAAGGATAGCTCCAGCCGACTAGCAAGATGGGCACTATCTCTTATGGAATACAGCTTCGAAATTCGTTATAGACCTGGAAAGTCAAACACACATGCAGATGCTCTAAGTCGGTTGACCATGAACGAGCAAGAAACACCTGAAGAGGCACAGGCATTGAGCACGCACACACCCGAACCAAAGACCTTACTGCAAAGGGTGGTAGAGGAACAACAGAAAGACGATTCACTGTTGCCAATAATCAAGTACGTAACCGATGGCACACTACCAACTCAAAACAAGGACGCCGTGACGTTGCTAGCAAAAGGGTCAAATTTCATTCTCGAAAATGGGGTGCTGTGCCATCTGTGGCATGACTATGAAGGTAGACGGCGGAAACGAACTTGGGTACAAACGGTTGTACCGAAGAGTCTAAGGACCGAAGTCATGGAGTTGTACCATGATGATTTGGCTGCAGGGCATTTTGGGATTGACAAAACATTCTCAAAGATTAGAACTAAGTTTTACTGGGAAGGAATGTACCTACAAATCAGAGACTGGGTCCGTTCGTGCTCAACATGCGCGACTAAGAAACCCCCAAAGATTACGATCAAACCTCACCTAAAACCAATTGAAGTTGCCGAACCATTTGAGGTTTTGGCAGTAGACGCGGTGGGGCCGTTGCCGTTGACAAAAAGAGGCAACAAGCATATTTTGGTATTTGTGGATTTGTTCTCTAAATGGCCTGAGGCTTTCGCTGTGCCCGACATTCAAGCTAGCACGACGGCAAAAATATTCGTTGAAGATATTGTCTGTCGACATGGGGCCCCACAGTGCCTACTGAGCGACAGAGGTACTAATTTTTTATCCGAACTAATGATGGAGACATGCAAACTGTTAGGAACTCGGAAGCTCAACACCACATCGTATCACCCTCAAACAAACGGTGCCTGCGAACGTTTGAACAAAACTTTAGTTAACACGCTGTCAATGTACGTGTCCAGCGACACAAAAGATTGGGACCTATTTATTCCATACGTGCTGTTAGCCATCCGAACAAGTTTTCATGACTCAACCCAAGAGACTCCGTTTTACTTGATCCATGGTCGGGACGCATTTTTGCCTAGTGAGTCAGACATGCGAGATATCGTATCGGACATGAGAACGATTGACTACAGATGTGCTATGATTGAAAAGGTGTCTGAAGCAAGAGCACTGGTTCGCCACAACATGGGTTTGGCCCAATCAAAGCAAAAGAAATATCATGATCAAAGCGCCAAACCAACTGAGCTCCAACCAGGTCAGGCAGTGTGGCTTCATGTCCCATTCGTGCCAAAAGGAAAAGCTGCCAAGCTGTGCCATTTATGGAAAGGGCCTTTCCGCGTTATGAGCCGACCGAGCCCGGAAACAGCCGTCATAGCTCCCTGTACTGGTAGAACACATAAGAGAAAACGCGTTAATCTCAGCCGACTTAAGCTTTGCTACCTGCCCGGAGAACCCCTGCATGAGCTAAGGCCACCACAAGACACAAATAATGAGGATAATCAAAATAAGGAAGACAAGACGCCAGCTGAAGAGACGCAGAACAGAGAAAAAGTTGACGATGAAGTTAGCGTGGACCATGGCCAAATGGACCAAATGGAGCAAGCTGACAGTACAAAAGATATGCAGGGCCCGCAGGACCGGACCCCCCAACAATCTATGAGAGCCCCCAACACGGTTGTTTGGGCAAAGCTGAAGGGTTACCCACGATGGCCTGCACGTGTTGCACAGCCAAGAGAGATAGATTTGAATCCACCGAAAAAGGCGGGAGACTGGATCTTAGTACAATTTTTTGGTGACGATCTTTACAGCTATGTCGACCTAGGAAACTGTGAGTTGTACAAAACAGGAGCCATATCTGACATAAGAAGCCGAAGGGTCAGAAAAGCGGCTGAAGAGGCGGAAAGTTTCATTGACTCAGGCGCCTCAGCGAGGGCTGTTGTACCCCGCAGACACGATAGAGGATCTGCGCCGTTTGACCAAATAGTACTTTGTGCATTAATACTGGCGGCGATCCTGACTACAGTATCCGGCAGACTGGAACAGCTTAACACTAGGTGGAGTGATACAAAACACATGAAGCTACGACCATATCATTCCACCCTTTTGACTCACAGAGGTTACTTAGACAATGCACACGACTACATCGAACACTACTTAGTGGTACCTATGTTTCAGTACAACGTCACTGAGGTTCAATTACCCCAATGTCCAAATTTCTCGGCGGCCAGTAACGTATTCCCATGGGTTAAAACCCTTATAGACGACCTATGCAGTGTCACACTTGGACTTAACGACAGTATAGGGCAAACGCACACATTGGTATTGAAAGAGCTAAGCAACATTAGCGCTGACCTAACACGCTTAACGGAGCACAAAACACTAAATGGGAAAGGAAGACGTGGTCTTTTGCGTGGGATAGCCTGTTTCATTGAGTCTATATTCGGAGGATGTTCCGGTGGTGGCGCTGACAGCGCAACAGTTCGCACTGCCCTAAAGTCAGTGGAAGCTCGTGAGGATGGGCTAGCAGTAGCTATACACCACCACAATGACCAGATTTTAAGTGTATCTAGACTGGCCAAGACAGGTTTAGAAAATGTGGACGGTAAAGTTAACCTATTAGCAGATGCGCTTAGAGGTATGCAGAATGCACAGCGGCTCATCACAAAAGAGCTTAATGTCGATTTAAAGCGGTTTGATTTTCTTGGAAAGATAGCTCAATATCAGACTCAAGTGCTGATGGATATTGTCACGTGGATGAGCCACATTGTGCACTGGCATGACCGAATCACAGAAGCCCATCTGTTTCTAGGCGCCATACAAAAGTTAGAAAAAGGAACACTGAACCCAGAAATCATCCCACCCCGTATTCTAGCTAAGCTGATCAACGAACTAAGTGCCCAGTTAGGAACGCTAGGACAGGAGCTGCTATATAACGAAGGAAGGGTTGATATGTATTACAAGATACCTACAGTAGCAGCTGTGTTTTTTGACAGCGAAAATATTTTAATAAGAATGCGTCTGCCCATCAGACATGATGAACAGATTTTTACACTTTTTGACATTCAAACTTTGGCCATGCCAACCCTTCCGAATAGGACCGCGCTGAAAATAAAACCACTCTACGAAATCGTAGGTCTAAATCTGCACAAGAACAGCTACATCGTATTGAGTCAAAGTTTCCTACAAAAATGCACAGAAGGCGAATGGAAGACGTGTCCACATCAAGTAATGGTATACCCTATCAAGCAGTACAGCTGTGAGGCTGCATTACTGCTGAATAAGCCGCACCCTACAGTAGAACACGTATGTCCAGTTGAACTCGTACGTACGAAGCAATCGATATCAACATTCCACCTAGGACAGAATAGGTGGTTCATAAGCGATGCTGGGACAGCATGGAAACTACTGTGTAAGAATCGAAAGAGTGCAACCACACTCGACAGCTGCACACAGTGCATCATTACAGTACCATGCAACTGTTCACTTACAGTAGCTACAACTACACTAAACTCGCGAGCTGATACGTGCATGGCCAAACCTATTGAAAACTTATCGATGCTACACGCAGTGAATCTTTATGCATTTCACGCACCAAACATCAGCAGTCACACACCCCTAGTCTACAGCGTACCTAAGCTGAGCACACGTACATGGCTAAGTAATGTTTCATGGGAAAGACTGACAGAGGGAAATTTAGTCATTCAAAATTTTACAAAATTTCTAAAAGCAAACGCGAACGAAGGAAAAATGTTCGCTAAAATTGATAAAATACTACGACGAAAGCTACAGGATCACATAACACAAATACACAATACGGACAGCACGTCCTCATGGTGGTGGTATGGGCTACTTTTAGGAGAATTAATACTATTATCTTTAATGACCGCGCTGTTTTTTGTCAGCGGATGCAGAGTCAATCACACGTTTCAGCAGCAGCCCGACAGCGGACCACGGGAGTGTAAGGGAAACGTGGAGTTAGTCAAGTCAGTTGGGGGAGAAACTACAGTAGGCCACCACCATGAAGACGTGACGCCGACGCTGCTATTTGAGCGGCACAAGGCACTTACCAAAAGAGGAGATTAAGCAGAGGCAGAGAAAATAAGCTGTATATATGTACATAGTCGTTCAGCAGTAGAGTAGATAAAAAAATATATAGTCCGCCGTGATATATATAACGCATAAATAAAAAAAGTTCGAAATTCGAAGGCGAAAGTTCGCAAGATTAAATATAAGCGCGCTCGATTGGATAAATAAACAATGTCCGGGCCAGAACGAATACCCGACCCACCACGCCACTGCTAAAACCCACCCACCTTAAACTTATATACGCCCCCCCAACTCCTATTACCAAGTTAAACCAGACGCGGTCCCCCCACACTCACTCAAAGAACTACCCGCTACCCCGACCAATGCTAAAACACTCACCCAAATACCTACCCCCCCCCCACTAGAAACCCCACTCGAAGCACCAAAAGCACAGCCCAGCTAGGCTGAGCTCGGACCAGGGTCCGAGGAGCCCTCTCCCTTGGGAGGAGGGCTGCAGGGAGGGGAAGGCTGCGCAACGCCCACATTAAACTCAGGAAGTCGCAAATTGTACGTCGGGTCAGCTGCGTAAACTTCGTCTACGACCCCTAGCGCAAGTTGTAAAGGTCGAATCAGGCCCTCCTGAACGAAATTGAAAAGCTCGCGATCATCCTCTTCGGCAAGAAATTGCGTCAAAGCATGAATAAGGAAGCGCAAACGGCGCTGTAAATAATGAGCCTCTGGCATCACAGAAACTAAAACACATTTTTAAACGTAAATTTCAAAGTAACTCCCCACCTACTAGGCTAGGCTAGCCAAACAACTACCTCTTCCCCCCAGAAAGAAGGCACCCCACCCCACCCCAGAGCCACCTAAGACCTTAGTGAGGTGGGCCAGGCGGGTTGAACGAGCCGGAATGTGGCCCGCGGGGGCCAGGCGGGAAGCCCGGTGGGGTCTGGGTAGGAGCCGAAGACCCGGGCTGAGGCCCTGCAGGCCCATGCGCAGGGTGGGGCTGACTCGAAGGTGCGAATGGCCCATGCGAAGGACCCGGGTACCCGAAACTGCTCGGCGAGGAGGACAAATGCGGTATAGGCAGCATGTAATTCGGATCAGCGATGGCCACCGAAGACGAGATATCCGCAATATTCATGAGCGGCAGAACAAAGGTGTCCAAAATCCACTGCCTAATCTCGGGCTCCTGCTCTTGCAGATAGAAGGGAATAACGTGTTGCGTTAAAAACAGCGAAATGCGGTAGTAAATATAACCAGCCGACGGCATTGCGCTCAAATCCAGTCTCACTAAAAAAAAAAGAAAATAAAAATGAAATAACCACAGCACAATACTTTCTTTTCAGGAAGAACATAACATCTGAACAAATGAGTGCTGAGAAGGACGAATATGAGAAGATGCATAGAAAATGGCTGCGGGCAAAAAGGCTGACGCAGCACTATCGGCGTGCACGAGCTACAGCACTTGAACAGCTGTTGGCATCAAGGCCCCGAACATCTTGCCACGTTACTGTGAAACGAAAATACGATATGGGTCGCCGACAGCCAAGACTCCAACGCCCACATACACCAGATTCTGACAGCGAAACCAGCAAAACTAGCAGATCAGAATCCTCAGAAGAGGAAGAAAAACCTCCAAGTATATCAGGACGAAAGCGTGTATCTGAAAGAATACTAGAACCCAACAAAGTATTAAAGAGAGAGCCGCTAATCAGTGAGCATGAAAGACAAAGCAATGAACTAGAAAGGATTAAAAATGAAAAACAAAAAGGAGGTCCCACAAAAGGGCCTCGTGAAAAACTACCGCACACACTAATAAATGCCGTTCGACGCGACGCTAACGTTTATAGAACCCTCTTGCGTCATCAACTTCGGGCTATGTCTAAATATGGGGATGTGCAGTCCTTGTCTTTAGATACTGCGTACACCTACATAGACGACCGCAGCGTCCATTACCCCCTTATCTGTGAAAACTGGCCGGAGCCAACTGCTACTGCAGAAAATATGAAGGACTACCTAACAAGATTAGTGATCGCGACACACAAAGAAACTGTGAGCGCATTTCAAAGTTAAACCAGCATCACAGGTGGAAAAAAAAGTAAAATAATGTCAAAAAAAATTCTTGAAAAAAAATGAAAAAAAAGAAAAGCAAAAAAAAAAATTAGAGCAGGTAGAGTGATAACTTATGATATCCCTATGTATATATTTTGTAGCATGGAACTCACAAACGAGGCTTGTCAGTTCCTGATGAACGCTCGCTATTCCCCCATTGCACCCCTGTACGCGATGTTCGGGAGGAAACCCGAAACAAGCATACACAACGTATGGGACTTTGTGGAATTTATGGATGAGATGGAGGTGAATGAAACAGGGGGTGCAGTGTACGGATATTGCCCACATTTACTCGGCCCGACCCACCCTATCGCAATGCTAAACACACTTGTGGTGGTCCCCCCAGGTGCCCTATCGGAGTTCGTCGCAGCGAAAACGCCGCAACAGTGGATTAACGCCTTCAACGCGATGAGCCCACTTTTCGAAATCAGCGGGCCCTACCTGGGTCTCTACCGACTGGAAGGAGGCCCTCTCACTAGCCCCTTGTATGCTACCCATCCCCGCAACCTCATCTTCACCGTATTATTTTGGGCTGACTGGTACAACTATACGGCGGGACAGCGAATCGACGCACTTGGAAAAACCGTGGCGGCCACCATAGGGGTGGAGGACTGCTCTGACTCTACCCCGGATTGTTTGACCCATCTAACCGAACTGCTGGAACTGGATGAAAACGCTGTCAAGCGCCAGCGCCTATTCTGGAGAACCAAGCGCCGTAACACATTTTGAAAATCTCCGAGAGCGCTTTGTGACATTTATTAATTAATCAATATAAAGGACTAAACCCCCCCCTTTTGTGTGCTATCGTATTGTATTATTATATTTGTCAGTTCTTATCTTATTTTGTGGTAGAAATAAGCATAATATAGTACATAGATATAGACTGTCTACTATACTTGTTATTGTTATAATTATTTGCTTACCCACAGCCCCTCACCCCAATATCCCGATGTTCTAATAAAGCGACAGTAATAATTAGATTGGAATGGACATTACTACAGTACAGCATGAAGTGCAAAAGGAAGCGTGAGGTAGACTACTTACACGCGGAAAAGAACAAAATTTTTGCAAAATCAGACGGCTAACTTAAAACAAGAACTTTCAATAAACAGTGAGAGCATTTTAGAAACAAACGAAACATTTTAGCCCGTAGTCAAAATAAAACCCAGATAGTACAACATAAAACCAAGTCTGGGCAGCGCACCACGCGTAAGCACAAGATAATGTACACCCCATTTTTCTAGCAATCAATCCCCTTGCTATTAAGCACTCACCAGCTACTTTAAACTGCTTTTCACTTATACAGCTTAACCTTTCAGCCATCGCTAAGTTCAATCAAACAAAAAGTTAGGTCTTGAATTACAAACTATGCAAGTATATAACACAGCCGAAAATGTGTGAAAAATGCAACTCAGGCATCTACTTCTCAAACCTAGCAGCAATGCCAATGCTAAATGACCAGTAAGAGTATATAATAGTGGCACGAAAATGCACAAGAGACCGTAAGAGCGGGCAGTCTTAAAAAATACTGTAGGTGGCTACGACGCTTGCACAGGAGTAAAGCCTTCAATCCTTCAACCGAGAGCCTAATAACATCTTTAATAGCAACCAGCAGGAAACAAAAAGTTGAACTAAAAGTCTGTCAGTCACCACATCAATGCAACACCTAGACAAAATAAGTTTAAAGCCACGTCATAAAAAAACCAGTATCGCAAAAGGCCGCAAAAAAATTAAACAAGCCAAAATATTCGACCAAAAAAATTATTAAAACTTTTCACTAAATTGCATGTTGAACCAAAAACAAGATAACACGGACTCAAAGTACACATTCCACCGAGGCATGTAACCCAAACATTAGCTGCATCAACGAACAAGAAACCAAATTTCGGTTAAACAGACAAGTGAAGGCCTACAAATTATACGTACACCTACATGCATATCGGTATTCAGCCAGGTTGTAGGTGTCCCAATTGCACACGCATCCCACAAATACTTTCGCATGGGGACATGCGATCTTGGGACGGGGAGGAGTGTGACCGGGACGTTCAGTTAGAAACAAATAAAGTTAACAGTAAGCAAGTGTCAGGGATTACGGTAGCCACCACTACAATAGATGGCCTACGGTAGCTACCCTCAGAGCAGTGGGACTACGGTAGCCAGCTGCTATCTGGCAGTTCCGCATTCCTCCAAAAAGGAAAGCGAAAACAACTACAAAAAAACCAGACGGTCAAAGGTGAAAACAATAGTCTGTAATCTCGAAAATAATGTCTATGACATTTAAAGAAAGGGTAAAGTCTGAGCACAAAGACCGAAACATAAAAACAATTTCTAAAAATAAGCAAGTCCAAAGATATCTCTAATCTGACCTTTCACGCGATTGGTTGGAAGTAAGAAAAACAACCTGACATTTAGCTCCATTGGTCAAAGTAAACATCCCCGAAATTCCTTAGCATGAGAGACGACTATAAAAGCCTCAGTTTCCGCGAGTCAAATCAGAGTGTGTCAGAGAGTGTGTGTGCCCCCCCGGGTACTTCCCCTCAGAGTCCTGTCCCAGTCCCGCTGCCGGTATATTACTTATATTATTGTTATATCATACCCCGTGTGCAGTGTTTCAGTGTTTCCTGGAACCAATAAATATTCAACGTAAGTCGTGTCGTGTTCTAGATGTGTGTTGATTGCAGAGTTGCAAGTCACCGTAGTTAAGGTACCACGCCAGTACTTCTCACACAACGCATTGGGTCGAACCTGGACATCCGAAGAGTACATTAGTGTGTTCGGGTATTCCCCCACTAGACCGGCAAGCACACAGATTAACACGTACGCAGAATACCCGGTCACATATATAATGCATTAGTCTTTACATTAAATATGTTAATTAACTATTATTCGGCCTATTTCACATTGGAGCTGTCTTGGCGTCCAGATATATTATAATTCTTATGAACTTTTTCACAATCAGTAATCACAATCCATGCTCAGCCGCAAAGAACATTCAAATGACCCAAAAATGACTATGTTTGGCCTGAAAATGCAACCATTTTGAAATGGTTTTTAGTGTTGTTGCCTCCGACCCCTATCATATTGTAGCTTAGTGCTGTCACACGCGGTCGCTGTGATACATGGAACGAAATGTTTCCCATTTACAGTCAAGTCTTTACTCAAGTTAGCTATTCACAGTAAGTTTCCAAAATCACAAAGTTCCATGAATCCGGGCATAGGGTTCAGAAAAAGTTGGCAGAATTTTTTTTAATTTTTAAGCCAAATTTGGTCAATTGGGGATGTATCGGAAATGCTTTCCGACCAAGTCAAAAAAACAGCGCATACGCCTTACGAGTTCAACTCAATTGCGTCAATATGTTTTCGCAATTTTGCGAAAAGTTTTGAAAATTTTTCGCAAACATCAATTTTTTTCGCAATTGCGAACGTGTTTGCGAAAAAAATCTCAGGTTCAAAACATTGTAGTACTTTTGTTTTCATGTCATCAGTGCTTTGTAAGGAGCAAAATGTGATTGAAAATTTCCATGCCGGAGCTACCACTTTAACTGACAGACATATTTGAGATGACAGCGAGTTTTTGCGCGACCGCCCCAGCGGCCGTGCATACTAATTTCAGTCAATGCACTGAAACTGAAAATGCATGTTAAGTATGTTCAGTTTCAGACATACACCTACGTCATTGAACACGGGGTGGGTCAAAGGTCTTGAAGCAAAAGGCTCCCAAAATTCTGTTTTTCAAAATTAACCCCATGTCCCAGAGGATGACGAAGTCTGGCCTGGGCAGCATAAATATGTCCCGCGTTCGACTCTGACCTACGTAGAATGTTATCGCTTAACAGTGAGTTAATACTGAATTTTAAAAGAGTCTTGGGATGCAATTTATCAGATATTATACAGATTAGTATAAAGTTGAAGCTCTGATACACATTTTTATCCTTTTCACAAAATCTGCGTACCGCGCTTAATTTTACCGACACGGTAAAATAATACTGACTGTCGTCATGTGAAAAACTTTAAGCTCGTCAACTAAAGTGCTTGTTCATTTTTTTTTAATTCAGGTGCGTCGGCTAGACATCGAATATGCCAAACGAGCCAAGAATATCAACGTGCGACAGCTCAAACAAGCCATGTGGAATTTGATTGTACGTTGGGGCTTTCACTCGGTCAAAGTCATACACATGACTATGAATATTAGCAAGCTGCATTTTTAATGAAAAGAATGTTACTAGGGGTTCCACGGGGTTTTTATTGTTTTTAGTGTTTTTGGAAAGTTTTTTTATAAAAGCGCACTTTTTTAATAGCTTACTTAATTTGAAGCCGACTGGAATATTACGCAAGGTTTCTTCTCCCTGTGTTTTTTGTGACTAACCGTATATTATTATATGGAATTTTTTTTTATTTCCTTAACATTAAACGTTTGCTAATTCAAAATATTTTGTAGACTTGAAATGTTTCAAAATTTTAAATGTTTTATTGGTACAAAAATTTATTCCTGTGTACGGTAGGAATGAAATGAATGAAATTGGCTAAAGTAGCTGTTTTTTCTATCAAGAGCACGCTAAATCATTGTGAGCAGACATTGGCACAAGCTTTTGCTAGTTTGGGTGGACGTAGTTCCTGCTCTTTCTGTCATGTACTCTTGATGGGTACTGAAGTGACCAATGAGCGTGCACCAGGGTGGCTCTAGCATTAAGAGCACTGTGGTGCCACTGTGTTAAGTATTAACAGACCCGTCAGGTACTTAGGGATTAGCGACATCTCTGCATTGGCCCAGTAGCTCAAATGGTAGAGCGCTGTTCTGCAGATTCAGAGATGGGTGGTTCGAATCCTCCCGCCCGTCCCTCTGTTGTCATGACAACACTTTTCAGACTACGAGCGGGTGCCAAGACGGGTTGAGTTTCCAGTGGCTGTTCGGAGAGACGCGGAGGTGCCTGCCGGCCAGCCAGTCCGAAAACTTGTCTGTCGCAATCGCCTTTGTCTGCTTTCTGCATTTGTGCAATGAAAAGGTAAGCCACTATTCATGCAACCAAGAGCACATAGTGCCTCTCTGTACTTTTGATTCAACCAAGAGTACATAGTACGAAGAGTATGACACTCTCCCTAAGGACTACTTCAAATTTTTGTCACTAAGTTTTATATGCAGCAGCATTCTGTGAATAATGATTCGAGTGTTTATGGTTAGTCATTTAAGATTATTGTGTTTCAGATGCTATTTCTTGAGCCGGACTCCGTTCACATGGCTGACTTCACCGTGAAACACGATCAATAATATTGATTCGCATTCAATAATATTGACATTTCAATCTCTATGGGTGGATTTCACAAAGGTGGTTTTACGAAACCATGGTTTTACGTACGTTTTTATATGATTTGCTCATAATTTCATTACGAAATATCGCCTGATTCGTTACGAATTTCGTGGATTTTCTTAAACCATGGTTTTAGCGCAGTTGAAATTTGAAACCTGCAGCACAGCAGGTCTCTGTTTTGCTGAGATTTCAGCTGAGCTAACACCATGGTTTAAGAAAATCTACGAAATTCGTAACGAATCTGGCGAAACTATGAAAATTTCGTAATGAAATTATGTGCAAATCATATAAAAACGTACGTAATAGGGGTAGGCACCGTAATGCGGTTACCGCGGTTACCGCCGCGGTAACCGCATTTTTGCGGTATGCGGTAATGGGGCTGTCACCGCGCGGTAAGTGCGGTTACCGCAACTTGCCTGTTGTTGTTGATTTCGGTGGTCGTTCAGGGACGGGTGGCCCCTATACACGGCGGGACAGGGCCTCGCTGTCGCGGAGGAAGCGAAGGACGGTTTCTGGCTCCTCCCACAGGATTGACAGTGTCGGTGAAGGGCCTAGGTTTGTCACCCGGACCACTGTATGTCTTGGGCAGTGCAGTATTAGATGTTCGACGTCTTCTTCGTCGTTTGTGTCGCAGTATGGACACCAGGGGGACGGATGGTTGTTTGGGTCTACTGTGTGCCGGTAGTTTACTAGCATCCAGCATTATCCGGCTCTGAGCTGGCTTAGCAGAACTCTGTCGGCCCTACTGAGCGCCGCCTCCTTGGCGGTAGGGACTGGGCCTTTGTTCTGGTATATTTCGCGGGCGCGTGGGTGTCGAATACCTGTAACCCATTTGTTCTTCGTGTGCCTGCGAATGACGGACTTGGCTGTGCTGAAATCCAGTGGCTCATTTATTTGCCTGTACCCGCGGTTACCGCACAATTTTAAAGCCTTTATAGCGCGTCTGAATAGATTTTTAGTTCAAAATAACGCTTAATCAGCGTACAACTAACAAAAAACTCAATGTTTTGAACATTTTTGTTTTCTGTGTTATAGATAAACTATGATATATGATTGTCTTCAACTGTCGTTAGTTTAGCGAGATTTTGTGTCTAAGTTGAAATAGAATTTGGTCGCCATCTTTAATAAGTGTTAAGGCAATACTAGTACCAGTACCAGTGGTGGTAGTAGTACCATGGATTATACTAGGTAATGTGTTCCGTTAGAGCTGGTAGAATGCCCACATGCTGCACTTGCTCAATCAATCGCCAGAACCAATTCTCATTAAAAACCGTCATTGGCCCAGCGGGTCAAACAGTAGAGTGCTGGTCTGCACTCTGCAGATTCAGCGATAGGCGGTTATCCCATTGGTCAGCTAAGTCATTCTGTTGGTTTTTTGCCTGGTATAAGATACGACTCTGTTTTTTGACACTATTGTGTAAATATTGATGTCCACCTTTACACGTGCTAGATATATTATTAAGTTCTCGTCTTGTCCGTTCAAGGTAGCGACTGACAAGGGGACAATTTGTCGCAGAAATAGCTTTTTAAATCTTAAAAAAGTTAAATTTGAGACACAATTTGTGTTAACACTTAACGAATCTTCACGGCAACAGTAGAAAGTTTTGTTACCGCGGTTTCCGCAATTTGCGGTAATACCGCGGTAATTACTCCAGCTAAACAATAGAAGTTTGTCCTTGGCTGTTTAAGGTGACGACTGACGAGGTGGCAATTAGATAGTCGCAAAAATAGCCTTTAGAGGCCCAAAAAACTCCATTTGATGCAAAAATTTGCAGCTAACGAATATAATAAAACTTTGGCTGCGGTAACCGCAGACGTTTTGTTACCGCGGTTACCGCAAAATTTTGCGGTAATTACCGCGGTAATTACCGCAAAAACCGCGGTAATTTTTGCGGTTTGCGGTAATGAAAAATCGTTACCGCGCCCACCCCTAGTACGTAAAACCATGGTTTAGTAAAACCACCTTTGTGAAATCCACCCTATGATTCTAAAAATTTAAAATTCTAAAGTAGAGGCGACTGAAATATTAACCGTGCTTTTTTAGTCATTGCTGATTGTCTGTGATTTTGGTCTTACTATAATTTATGTTTATGTTTAGTTAGTTTGTTTTTTTGTTTGTTTTGAGAGCTGGGTTTTGTGCTGAGCTGATTCAAGTTGATTCATTTATTTATTCATTCAATGATTCGGACTTAGAGCTTCCGCAATGTGTCACTATCTGCGTGACAGCCTATCCGCTAACAAGAACTTTATTCTTAACTCTCCTTCCGCTAGCAGTTATATTATACCCACCCAAATGTTTACAAGTGAAATTTTGATTTGTTTACTTGTGTTTTAACTTTTTGTATTTAATCTTTTACTTCTGTTTCGCTTTTCTTTGGCGTAATTGTAAATAAATACCTTGCTTTTCTTTACATTATAAGTGAAAATATAGATAAACTATTAAAAAAAGAAAGTGTACACCAAGTTTTTTTGGAACAATTTCGGATTACGGGGGATGAGGATGGCAATTTTGCATGATGTATTTGTATCTTGTTTACTTTAAATAAATTGTATTTCATATTGTACAATATTGTAATTATTATTGTTTAATATTAATTGTTTAACGGTTAAAATATAGTTAACATATTAAAGTTGTTTGTGTTGTCCTTCAAATTTTTGTTTTTCCATCTTAGCCCTCTCCGGCACGTTTTCTATAGGTATTAGCAGTGGTTAAGGTCAACGGCTAGTGTGTGAGCATTAAGACAGCGAACTTTCGGTCACATACTGTGCACAATTAAGTTAAAAGGTTTAAGGGGGTAATTGCGTTTTTAGGTGTTTTTTTAAACTACCATAACTGCACTTAACCTCAACAAAAACTAGAGCGGTCTTTTTTACATTTTTTTTACAGCTTCTAGCTTTAAAAAAACTATATTTAAAAGCAGATTATCTTTTGCAATTTTACTGCTGCTATCATTTGAATACACCCCATCAGCGGTTTTTTTGACAAATTTTTGCGCCACAGTTATGAAACTCAAGATCAGCCAACAAATACTAAACTTTTTGCAGTTATGCACTGACATAATATCCCCACCCGTTTTTTTGATATAGTAGATAAGTCGTTTCTACGTTGAGAAAATGACATTTTCGTGCAAAAATCACGTAATTTGACTTTTCTCTAAAATTTTCAAAAGCCCATAACTCTCCACGACTCCAAAAGCCCGACTCTACAAACTATTTTTAGAAAAGGAAATAAACGGGTGGGGATATCTTCCTAAAGATAATGTGGTTAAAGTTTCGAAGCCGTAGTCCGTTTTTAGCTTGAGTTCTGTTGGCGCAAAAATTACACTGAAATGTCAAAAACCACGAAAACGACATTACCCCTGTCACAGGGAAATTTTTCCCCCGTGAAATTTTTCCCCCCGGAAAAATATCCCTAGGGAAATTTTTCCGGGGGGAAAAATTTCCCTAGGGATATTTTCCCCCCATTATATGGGGGGAAAAATTTCCCTGACCAAAATTTTAGTACTATTTAACAATTGCTATGTGGTCAGCCAAGTAAACATTCAAATTTATTATATATTATTGTAAGTATAACATACCCATTCACGTACCTTTAAGATACCATAGATTTAAGGTAACATAATAGATGCTTTAATTACTGAAACTACATACTAATAGCTAGTGTTGAACTATTGCTAAAGCTATTTATTTAACTTTCGTAAAACTGAAAAGCGTGGCGATTTTTTAGCTTTTAAGCCTTCAAGGGTCAAAAAGTTTGACTCTTGAACCATAACCATGACCATTACCTTTCACCATGACTCCGCGCTTACGGGCGGGCGGGGTCTTGATTACCTCACGGGCTGGTAACCCACGCTTCAAATTTGTTTGACCCAAATCCAACCAGGGTGGACGCGGGTCGTGGGAGCCCGCGAGTTGGGTTGGGTCGGAAACCTTGAGCCGTGGGTCGACCCGCGGCTACCCACTTCAGGGCCCGGTTTCATAAACAATGAATCGCGATACATTAGTAACACTGGTGCAGCATAGAAAATCACGTATAACTTGGCCATTACACAATATTTCTGCTAGAAATTTTCATGACAGGCAGCCAATATGTTACACCACGTGTGGTTCAAATCTCATAAAAGTCAAGTTATCCAGTGAAAACTATAGCTAGCTTGAAGTCATTCATTAGTTGCAAATATTAGTGATTTTTTCGGAACCACTAGGATTTACTAATATTTGGAACTAATGAATGACTTTGACTTAGCTAGACTTTTGTCTGCATCGAGCAAATGTGACAAAAGTTTACACACACATTATCTAACATATTGGCAATACGTCGTAAAAATTTCCAACAGAAGCATTAAGTTAACACAGTTATAACTTATTTTCTAGCTTATATCAGTGTTACTAATGAATCGCAACTGATCTTTTATGAAACCGGGCCCAGGCCGCGCGGGTCGCTAAATTTTTTCTGACCCGCGAAACCTGAAAAAATTACCATGTCCGACTCCAATTTTACAAAAATTTGAGTATATACTGCGTAATAGTGCCATTAGTTTAACCCTTTCATGCCTAAAGGATCATGGGAGATACCACATGATGAACTACCATATCTGGGGCTATGCAACTTGACTAGTGTATTCAAGCGACAGTATCTTTTAACCGTTTTTATGGGGAATTGTAGGTCTTCGCATTTTGCCGGCAATTTTTACTCCTACTGCCACTCATGTGCAAATTTGACTTTTTTTATCGCAAAAGTAGGGTAGGCACCGTAATGCGGTTACCGCGGTTACCGCCGCGGTAACCGCATTTTTGCGGTATGCGGTAATGGGGCTGTCACCGCGCGGTAAGTGCGGTTACCGCAACTTGCCTGTTGTTGTTGATTTCGGTGGTCGTTCAGGGACGGGTGGCCCCTATACACGGCGGGACAGGGCCCCGCTGTCGCGGAGGAAGCGAAGGACGGTTTCTGGCTCCTCCCACAGGATTGACAGTGTCGGTGAAGGGCCTAGGTTTGTCACCCGGACCACTGTATGTCTTGGGCAGTGCAGTATTAGATGTTCGACGTCTTCTTCGTCGTTTGTGTCGCAGTATGGACACCAGGGGGACGGATGGTTGTTTGGGTCTACTGTGTGCCGGTAGTTTACTAGCATCCAGCATTATCCGGCTCTGAGCTGGCTTAGCAGAACTCTGTCGGCCCTACTGAGCGCCGCCTCCTTGGCGGTAGGGACTGGGCCTTTGTTCTGGTATATTTCGCGGGCGCGTGGGTGTCGAATACCTGTAACCCATTTGTTCTTCGTGTGCCTGCGAATGACGGACTTGGCTGTGCTGAAATCCAGTGGCTCATTTATTTGCCTGTACCCGCGGTTACCGCACAATTTTAAAGCCTTTATAGCGCGTCTGAATAGATTTTTAGTTCAAAATAACGCTTAATCAGCGTACAACTAACAAAAAACTCAATGTTTTGAACATTTTTGTTTTCTGTGTTATAGATAAACTATGATATATGATTGTCTTCAACTGTCGTTAGTTTAGCGAGATTTTGTGTCTAAGTTGAAATAGAATTTGGTCGCCATCTTTAATAAGTGTTAAGGCAATACTAGTACCAGTACCAGTGGTGGTAGTAGTACCATGGATTATACTAGGTAATGTGTTCCGTTAGAGCTGGTAGAATGCCCACATGCTGCACTTGCTCAATCAATCGCCAGAACCAATTCTCATTAAAAACCGTCATTGGCCCAGCGGGTCAAACAGTAGAGTGCTGGTCTGCACTCTGCAGATTCAGCGATAGGCGGTTATCCCATTGGTCAGCTAAGTCATTCTGTTGGTTTTTTGCCTGGTATAAGATACGACTCTGTTTTTTGACACTATTGTGTAAATATTGATGTCCACCTTTACACGTGCTAGATATATTATTAAGTTCTCGTCTTGTCCGTTCAAGGTAGCGACTGACAAGGGGACAATTTGTCGCAGAAATAGCTTTTTAAATCTTAAAAAAGTTAAATTTGAGACACAATTTGTGTTAACACTTAACGAATCTTCACGGCAACAGTAGAAAGTTTTGTTACCGCGGTTTCCGCAATTTGCGGTAATACCGCGGTAATTACTCCAGCTAAACAATAGAAGTTTGTCCTTGGCTGTTTAAGGTGACGACTGACGAGGTGGCAATTAGATAGTCGCAAAAATAGCCTTTAGAGGCCCAAAAAACTCCATTTGATGCAAAAATTTGCAGCTAACGAATATAATAAAACTTTGGCTGCGGTAACCGCAGACGTTTTGTTACCGCGGTTACCGCAAAATTTTGCGGTAATTACCGCGGTAATTACCGCAAAAACCGCGGTAATTTTTGCGGTTTGCGGTAATGAAAAATCGTTACCGCGCCCACCCCTAGTACGTAAAACCACCTTTGTGAAATCCACCCTATGATTCTAAAAATTTAAAATTCTAAAGTAGAGGCGACTGAAATATTAACCGTGCTTTTTTAGTCATTGCTGATTGTCTGTGATTTTGGTGTTACTATAATTTATGTTTATGTTTAGTTAGTTTGTTTTTTGTTTGTTTTGAGAGCTGGGTTTTGTGCTGAGCTGATTCAAGTTGATTCATTTATTTATTCATTCAAGGATTCGGACCACAGTTCGGACTTGGCAATTTTTGAAGTCTTCCGCTATTTTTTTAGAGCTTCCGCAATGTGTCACTATCTGCGTGACAGCCTATCCGCTAACAAGAACTTTATTCTTAACTCTCCTTCCGCTAGCAGTTATATTATACCCACCCAAATGTTTACAAGTGAAATTTTGATTTGTTTACTTGTGTTAGTAGTATAGCGTACTGATCTGACGCCTGATTGGGTGGGGAGGATCTGGGTGGGGAGGATCCGCTATCTTTAACGTGTAAAATCCCCCAAATAATCCCCCGCAATCCCCCGACCTGCTTGCTGGCGAATTGGGTGGGGAGGATCCTACGCTAGTTGTAGGGTGGGGAAACTGGTTTACTTAAAATTTTTAAATTTTAATTTTTTAATTTAAATTTTTTAATATAAATTTTCTAATTTTAAAAATTTTTCAATTTTTAATGTTAATAATTTTTACATGTTTAATTTCTTACTATTTTACAATTTTTAGTTTTTTTTTGTGAATTACGTAATGCGGTTGCAATAAACACGTGTATAGCCTAGGGCGTTTAAATTGATGCCAACTAGTGGCAGAAAACTAGTTAGGTAGGTTACTGTAGATTACGTATTTTAGGTAAATGAGCTGTAACTCAGCAATTAATTGTCCGATCAACCAGATCAATAGGTCATTTTGTAGCTTATCATTAGGACTACAAGGCTATATAAAAAACTAAGCTGAATTATTACCTGGTAGTTAGCTATAGCTACGTTTAGGTACCTTATTGGAAGTTTTCGGTTAAAAACATACCGCACATTTTACGGGCATGGAAGATTTCTCAGCAATTACTCAATCGATTTACGTGATCAATACGTCATTACGTAGCCTATCAAGAGTAGTACAAGGTGATATAAAAATCTAAGCTCAATTCATACTCTGTCATTAGTAGTCACTGTTTTAGTACAACCACCTTATTTTTTCAAATACGCTTATGTACTGTGTTTGGCTAAAAAACATACCGCACATTTTACGGGCATGGAAGATTACTCAGCAATTATAGGACCGATCAATCTGATCAATATGTCATTGTGTAGCCTATCAAGAGTACTACAAGGTGATATAATAAGCTTGGCTAAATTCTTCGTTTTTTGACAGGTATGGCAGGTTTAGTATACCTAGTGGAATTTTTTGGACTCGAGCAATATATCATTGTAGAACATAAGTACTACAAGCTGATATAACAACCCAAGCTGAATACCCACGCTAAGGGTAGATTTACCTATTGCTAAATATACATATTTTGTAAACCTAATGGTTTGGTAGTCAATGATTAATGGCTAATAGTAGGTAATTTGACAGAAGTTTAGGGTGAGTCATGGCGTCATCGTGATTGATTAATTGCTAATAGTAGGTAAATTGACACATTCCTAAGATGACTCATAGCGTCTATCGGGCGTGACGGCGAAGGTAATGTAATATATATGTGGTAATCATAGACTTGTTACATTATTTTGTGATTTTGTCCGATCGTGAGTGGGTTTTTGTAAGTATTTTTTGAAAAGTTTTAGTTGTTAGTTGCAATTTAGTAAGACCATTGATTGTTTTGAGTTAACTTTCACATTAATATGTGTCAATTATAGGCTTATTTTAGCAAATTTTCTGGTTATTTAGTCTGACAATGCTTAATTTTGGTAGATTTTATAGCCGTTGTGTGTTAATCATAGGCTCACTTTAACATTTTTGTGGTTTCACGGATCGTGAGTCTGTATTTATAAGTATTTTTGGAAAAGTTTAGTTGTTGCTTGGAGTTTAGTAAGACCATTGATCGTTTTAGGTTAACTTTTGCAGTAATAGGTGTCAATTATAGGCGTATTTTAGCAAACTTTATGGTTATTTAGTCTGACAATGCTTAAGTTTGGTACATTTTATAGCCGTTGTGTGTTAATCATAGGCTCACTTTAACATTTTTGTGGTGTAATCTGATCATGAGTGTGTATTTGTAAGTATTTTTTGAAAAGTTTTAGCTGTTGCTTACAATTTACTAAGGCCACTGACCGTTTTGAGTTAACTTTCACAGTAATATGTGTCAAGTATAGGCTTATTTTACCAAATTTTATTATTGTTTTGTCTGAAACGCTTCATTTTGGTAGATTTTATAGCCGTTGTGTGTTAATCATAGACTCACTTTGGCAATTTTTGTGGTGTTATCTGATCATGAGTGTGTCTTTGTAAGTGTTTTGTGAAAAGTTTTAGCTGTTGCTTACAATTTATTAAGTCCAATGACCGTTTATGCTTAACTTTGAAGTAATATGTGTCAATTTTAGGCTTATTTTACCAAATTTTATTATTGTTTTGTCTGAAAACGCTTAATTTTTGGTAGATTGTATAGCCGTTGTGTGTTGATTATAGGCTCCCTTTGGCAATTTTTTTTTGTGCTTTTATCTGATCGTGGGTGTGTATTTGTAA